>APFE030229934.1:0-32933 GCA_000404065.3 Pinus taeda
TTGTCGCTCGAGGGCTTCTTCGAGCAAGATTTTGATAGGATCTCCTGCCCCCTTGTCTTTCTTCTCATCCGCCATGGGAGGCCATCGGAATTTGCGAGGCTGGTCTTGCAAAGGTTCGACCAGTTCAAGCCCTAACTCCTTATATCCCGACCTCGTTGGGGACATGCAAAGAAAAACAAAGAAAAAGCAGACTGCTTTGATACCAATGATCCGGATTTAAACAGGAACGCAATAAAATACAGAGATAACCATATACACAAAGATGCAGTGGAAATAATGCTTCATTTCATTAATGGAAAATACTGAAATATGCTTACAACCAGAAATGGAACTAAACCAGCTAGGGCAATGGTAGCTTATCTCTGAGAAGAGATGTGGCGGCTACATGCCTCTGAACTGTTCGGAACTGTGTTACAATGAGGCTCGAAGGCCTATTTATTATTGAAAAACAATGGAAAACCCTTCAGATTCCAAAACCTAACCCTAGAAGATGAAATGCCAAATTGTGGACCCCGTTTTGGGTAAATTGGTACATCAATTTCCCGTGGTCGTAACTTTGGCATACAATCTCCGTTTGACGCGTATGATAGCTCGTTAGAAAGATCTGTCCGAGAACTACCACTTTGGGAAGGGAAACATCGGACCATGTACCCATGTTGCCCCCAGATTTCCCAAAAAACGTCATTTAGGGCCTCAAAACGGCTCCGGAAGTTCAGGACCCCAAAAACTGCTAAAAATAGTAAACTGTGCTACAATTTAGGAAATTGAAAAAGCTGAAAGAGATAATTGTGGGGGTCCAAATGGGATAGGTGGGTGGCCACCAACATCCACCTGGATCATTACTAATGGGATTTTCTTGTCATTGAGATTGCCACCTTTCCAGAAGAATTTGCAAATGAAGGCTTCCATTTTCTTGATGATGCCAATGGGAGCAAGGATTACAAAGGATTGAAAGATGGGGACACTACTGAGAAAAGATTTGATGAGGACAGATTTGCCGGCAAGGTTAAGCCATGAGAATCCCCATGCTTGAATTTTGGCCTTGAATTTATCCAAAAGAGGGATCCAGTCTCTGTTGTAGGCTAGTTTTCGGAAGATAGGAAGGCCCAGATAGGTAAAAGAGGTCCAACTGAGGAAGGCAGAAAATCCAAGGATTCTGGTGATGGACGAAAGAATGGAGGCAGAGATATTCCAACAAAAAACTTTACATTTACCTTTGTTCAAACAACTGCCTGTAGCTCCGCTGTAATCGTCCAGGACCTCCTTGAACTTTAAGGCAGATCTGATAGAGGTAGCCCCTAACAATAGGGTGTCATCAGAAACAAAGTATGATTAACATTTTTTACCCTTTTGGCTATGTTGAGCCCTAGGATCTCTTGATCAACCAATTTCTGATCAAGATAGAAGCTCAGGAAAGAAACATGGATGACAAAGAGAAGCGGAGATAGGGGGCAACCCTGCCTAAGCCCTCTGGAAGCTTTGAAAAAGCTAGATGCTCTCCCGTTCACCAAGGGAGTGATCCAGGGGTCAACAACACAAGCACGAATCCAATTGATAAAGCCCATTCCAAAGCCCAATTTATGCAAGACTTCCCAAAGAAAACTCAGTCTAACACGATCAAAGGCATTTTCCAAGTCTAGTTTAATTACCAAACCTTTCTCTTTGTGAAGTTGGCTCGAATGAATCGCCTCTTGCACTAGAATGAAATTGTCAGCAGACTATCTCCCTTGAACAAATCCACCTTGGTTCTCTGGAATGATGGCTGGGAGGATGCCTTTAAGCCTATTTGCAATCACCTTTGTGATTATTTTATAACTTATATTGCAAAGAGAGATGGGGTGCAACCGATTAAAATATTTAGTGCCCTTTTCTTTGGGTATGAGGGCAAGAAAGGCAGAGTTAGTGTTACCCCTATTTTCTGACAATTTTGAGATTTCAGGACCATTTTGTAGAGATCTTTCTCCACAATCTGCCAACAAACTTGAAGGAATATTGCAGTGAAGCCGTCCAGGCCTGGGGCTTTGTCGGGCTCCATGTCAGAGAGAGCATCTTTTATTTCTTTTATAGAGATCTTAGCTTCTAGATGTTGATTCATTAGGGGGGAGATCATAGGAGGAACCGCTTCCAAAAATTTAGAGTTTGGGTCAATCTCCCCCTCTTCTCTATACATATTTTTAAAGTGATTGAATGCTGCTCTCTTTATGCTCCCAAAGTCTTTGTGAGTCGAGTTTCCTTATTTGATTTCTGCAATAGAATTGAAGCTCTTTCTAGCTTGAGCTTATTTATGAAAGAAGGCGGAATTTTTGTCTCCTACTTTAAGCCATAAACTCCTAGACTTTTGTCTCCAGTGCTCTTCCTCCGGAAGGCAGGATTTATGGAAGGTTTGTTGAAGCTCAGCTTCCTTATCTAACACTTCTTTAGTGATTTCTGCATCTTCACTTTGAGCATGATGTTGAGCAAGTCTGTCCTGGGCCTGCTTTCTCTCATTAGTAGGAGAGGGGAGAGTTTTGGCCCATGATTTAAGAACAGTTTTCAGTCTTCTAAGTTTTTCTTCCCAGATGAAGAAAGGAGAGCCCTTCACTGGCAATTTCCAACTGTCCTCAAACATATTCAAGAACTCAGGATTCTTGACCCACAAAGGATTGAATCTGAAGGCTTATGATCAGAAACACTGCAAGGGAGGATATGCAATCTAGTTTCTAAGCCCAACAAAAGAAAAGAGCTCTGCACCAAACATCTATCAAGTCTAGCAGCAATGTGACCGGGGCCTATTCTTTTATTGGACTAGGTGTACTTACCATTTTATGAGGGAATATCGAGCAGATCCTAGTCTTGCATGAGATCCTCTACCCACTACGTTTGCTGGGTGCCTTACGATTACGCCTCCTCGCTTTTCCTCCATGCGCAGAGTGAGATTTAGATCACCGGCAATAATGATGTTTTCAAAGTTCTCGGTCTCCAATAGATGTCTGACGGAGTCCCAACACTCCCTTTTCTCCCTTATATTTACTGGTACATAGACATTAAAGAGGCAGAATGTCTCCCTCAAAAGCACAGGTTGTAGCTTCAAAAACAACCAGTGGGTATTTTGGATCTCAAAGACCAACCTATACTTGAGAGGATTCCAGAGAGAGCCCAGCCCCCTAGAGGCTCCCCGAGCTGAAACTGCTGGACCTCTACTTCCCTTCCAAACTTTTTTACTGGTTTGGAGAAACTCATTGTCCTCCATTTTGGTCTCCTGGATCAGAAGAATATCTGGGGCTTCTCTTTTAATAAGGATTCTCATTGATTCTTCTTTCGCTTTACTCCCCATTCCTCTGTAGTTCCAGGAGACAATCTTCATCATTTAGAATTATGATGATGGGCTCCCTTGGAGCCTTGATGCTGATTTCTTGCCATCTTCGGCTTTTTTGCTAGCAGCCTCTCCAGAGTTGGTTGACTGCCCTGTAACTTGTCCTTGTATGTTTCTTCCTCTCTTTTCTCCCGATCTATTTTATGCCCTCTTGTGGATCTCCTTACAGAGGTTTGGGTATCACCTATTTCTCCTTCCTCCTCCGAGTCTTCCGAATCTTGGCCCTCTTCCTCAACTTTAATAGGGGTTCCTTTTGAGCTTTCTACAACACTTGCATCCTTTGAAGAGATAAGCAGATTACCTTTTCCGGAGACACTGCTTTTTGGACCACGACTTCATGGGTGTCCTCTGGCTGCGAGCTAAGAGGGTCGAACTTGTTTTCTGGAGCAGGCTTGGTCGAGATCTGCTGAGCAAAGGCCTAGTGAAGACCTTTTCCATTGGTGCCTCCCGATTCCTGTGACTTGAAAGAAGTTTTGGATCGTTTGACTTGGTTCCAGCCGTCCTCCTTCCCTTGCACAGCTTCATTGTTAGTCGGGCAACTTCTGGCGAAGTGGCCATAAACATGGCATTTTCGGCATTTGAATGGCAGTTGTTCATAGTCCAGCTTCTGCACATGCATCCAGCTTCCAACATTGATTTTGATGGCCTCTGGAAACCCCACCTCCAGATCTACTTCTACGAAGATCCTGGCATAGTCATATTGATCCTTGTTATTCGCTCGATCTATGAATTTCCCCAGGGCATTTCCAATGTGCATCAAAGAATCCCAATTCCAACAATGAACTGGGAGATTTGGAAGCCTAATCCACACCGAGACTGCTTTGGGAACATCTACTGCTGGATCGAAGTCCGGAGTCCATTTATTCAGGTACAAACCTTGAGGGCCCACCAAATAGGGGCCGTTTCAAAAGATCAAATCTTTATCATCCTTTGAATAGATTTCAAAGAGGAAGAATCCTCTTCCCAGAAAGTATGAGGTAACACTTTCTTTGATCAACGACGCCCAGTTTCTGTTGACCCAGCTTTTAGTGGTTTTGGGGGATGGCCATAGTCCAGTGAACTGGTTGATGAGAGCTTGCTCAGTCAAAGAAAATGCCACCTGAATCGTGGTTTCAGGAGGGAGGGAGATCTCTAGAATATCGTCCAATTTTTTAACGAATTTCGTAGCTTCAAAATTCTTCTTCTTTGGGAGTCCTACCAAAAGCCTGTTAAAAGCCTCAGCTGATGAGATCGGCAGAGGAGGAGGTGGAAGAGATGCCTGGGGAGTGCCCAACACCTGCATGGGCGCTAGCCCTAGGGGACGGGCCTGTCAGCTAGCAGGTAGCAGCTCGATCCTCCATGAACCAGGTCAATCGCAGGATGTAGGGTTTTTTTATTATTATTATGTAAATGTATTTTTATAAAAGATTTTATTAAAGGTTTTATTTATGTAAAAAGAAGTAAATTAATTTTTTTTTAAATATAATTTTTTTTTATAAAAGAGGGAGCTAACCAATGTTTTATTCTTAAGGAGTTTTTGGATGAGCTTTGCAAGTTTACAAAAAACAATTTAGGGTTTTTTAAGAAACATGACTTTCTCAAATTTCCAGTTTGAGTTATCACTGTTCAAATGGAAAGATTATTATGTGTGGGCGACAACGTTGTAGGCTCATGATCTTTGGGAATATGTCTAGTTTGGTTTTTCAGAACTTGAGGGTGAAGCAACAGAATGAGATTTCAATAAAGCAGAGAGGGAAAAATGGAAGAAAGATAAGAAGAATAATGCACAGGCATTGCAACTTATTTAGCAGGGAGTGGACCATGCAGTGTTCCAGATTATTATGATCACTTTTTCAGCAAAAGTAGCATGGGAAACTTTGGTGACAAACTATACAGGTATGACCAAAGTCAATATTGTTGAATTGCAGAATACTAGGAGAGATTTTGAAACTCTGCAGATGAAGGAGACGGAGGACATCTATTCTTTCATGAATAAGGTCATAATTGTCTTAAATCAGTTAAAGATTTATGGTGAAGCTATTACAGATCAAACAATGGTTAAGAAGGTCCTAAGATCTTTGTCTACCAAATTTGATGTTGTGGGAGTGGCCATAGAAAAAGCCAAGGATTTGGCATCATT
The DNA here is from genome assembly GCA_000404065.3 of Pinus taeda. Classification (NCBI taxonomy): domain Eukaryota; kingdom Viridiplantae; phylum Streptophyta; class Pinopsida; order Pinales; family Pinaceae; genus Pinus; species Pinus taeda. Next base: position 5,472 of record APFE030229934.1, read on the forward strand.
AACAGTTGATGAGTTCATGAGATCACTTCTATCACATGAGGCAAGGATATATAGAAATAAGGATTCTACTTTAGAGACCGCTTTCAAAAGTTAGGTTTCTATTTCAAGAGACTGAGGTTGAGGTAGAAGTAGATCAAGAGTGATCTGATTTGGATATTAAATTAAGGAGAAAAGGTATTATAGATTCATGTGGAGGAATGCCTATATTACTTAGTGCAATGGCTTGAAAGGATTGCGAATAATACAGACATTTAACAATTGGAAAACATAAAAATTCTACATGTCAACACAACAAATAATCAAGGAGTTCACCGGACTTCCTGGCCACATTTCCTGGTCCAGCTTTCAGTGTCAACCTCTATATTATGTCTTCATGAACAGAGTTTACAGGTGCGAGCTCAATCAGAGCCATAACACAACAACAGTGATATTACACATGGATTTCACTTGAAAACCTCAAGTCTAAAGAGTGCATAGACTCTCCCTCTTAGTGCCTCTACTCAACTATTCGTAGATGTGTGTTTTCTCTGACTCTCTATCTCCCCTTTGTCTCTTAACTCCAACTTGTTTCTGTTCTATTATGGGATGGCTTTTTAAGCCTATCGGCCCTATATATTCGCCTTCCCTCTTTGGGCTCTCTGTCTTCCTCTTCGGTTCGTTGACCTTCCTTTCAGCGTTGGACACATCTTGTTAAGACGAAAAAATTAAAGCACAAGAACTCCTTTGTATTTTGATTTTATAACGGAAATACACCAAAACATAGAAAAACACGACAAAACCTCGCATATCGGATTTCAAATTTTATAGTGTCGTATCTATAATCCTCTTGGGTCCGTTGTCGCAAGCCCACCATTGATCTACCTTCAATTGGACAGTTCACATCCAACCTAATCATCCAACTAGCTCGTGCCTTCTTCACCGTCCGATCCATGATCGTTAATCCAACGGTTAATGGCCATTTCAGGTGGCCCACTAGCATGGAGATTACCCGCCCAAAAAAGTAGTTTACTCTCTCCTACGGCATGCTACATGTTGGCCAGTGTATGGAATCGGGTGGAGCCTCTCCAGTACCACTTACCACCTAAAGCCCACCCGAAATACTATTTACCATGCAACTCAAATTATATAAAGCTGTATTTATAAACCTTTCGGGTCCATGCATATCGCGTAGTCTTCGGCCTGCTGGTTAAATCCTCCCCTTTGGAATCTACGATGCGATATACATGGTCTCTGTCGTTGATTTGTGTGCCGATTCTACGATCCACGTTACATCACTGGATCATAGTTGCATTTTCCTTAGGGTTGTCTCTGATACACTCCGCTGGCCTCTGCTGATGCGATATTGCCTATTTAGTCTGGACCGTTGATCTGGACGATCCAACGACTCTAGTGCAGCGTTACTTCAACCTTCACTTTACTCTGTTTTCCGCCATTCTTAGTGTTTTTCTTCTACGATAGTGTTTTCCGATAGTATATATATATATATATATATCTATCTATCTATATATATATATATATATAATATATATATATATATATATATATATATGAAGACTTATACGTCGAGGTGATACAAGATCCATTTTGGATCACGCCTTCCCACTAAAAATGTTTTGGATAAACAAAATTTGGTTTTAGGCATCGATCAAGTGAGGATATAGTTCCCTCACCTGTCCAATTTCTATCCATTGTGCCTTGCTTGGATTTGAAACTTTGAGTCCGACTTTCAAGTACTCAACATCCCCTTCACGCATATTTCTTACCTTCCTATCCAGAACTGTGTCCTCCTATAACTCACTAAGATACTTAGGCAACAAATCCCCAATAGAAGGCAACTGACCTTGCTCTTCAAGATCTTTAATCAATGAAGGTTCGCACAATCTCAAGTTTTTTGCATTAACGACTGAATAGATGTGAATATAAGCTGGTAAATCAAGGCGAAAAGCATTTTCACCAATTTTATCAAGTATCTTGAAAGGTCCATACCTTATTGGTTTTAGCTTCTTACCTTCACCCTGCATTCTGTCTTTGTTGATGTATAGATAGACTTGATCACCAACTTGGAAACTATGCTCAACTCGATGCCTATCATGTCTTGCCTAGTGAATTTCCTGGATTTGTTCAATGAACTTGATTGCTTTGTTCACATCACTGTGTCCATCAACTGCGATGTCTTTACCAAAGACAAAATCCAAGGGAGAATTTGGTATAAAACCAAAACAAGTCTCAAAAGGAGATCTCTAAGTAGAAGAGTCCTTGGCACGGTTGTAATCATGTTGCACATAACACAAATGCTCATCCCAAAGCTTGGGTATTGCTGCAATAACCTCTGAGCAACTAGATCACTATCCAGTTGACCACTTTTGTTTGACCATCTATTTGTGGATGAAATGTTGTGCTCTTCTTCAACCTGATGTCCATCAACTCCCATAAACTTGACCAAAAATTCCCAACAAATTGAGAATCTCGATCAGATACAATAGAAGTGGGTAACCCAAAATGAACCCATACATTCTAAAAGAACAACTTTGATGTTTGTTTAGTTGTAACCTGCTTGTTACATGGTATCAAAATACACATTTTACTGAATCTATCCACAACAACATACATATAATCATAACCTTTCCTAGGCTTTGGCAATCCCTCAACAAAATCCATGGAAACACTTTCCCAAGGATGAGAAGGAATTCGAAGTGGAGTGTACAAGCCTAATTTCCTATTATTGGGCTTGCTTGTAGCACACATAGTACACCCTTTGATATATCTAGAAACTGTCTCATGCATTCTTGGCCAATAATGGAACCTTTGCAATTGTGCAACTGTTTTACTTACACCAAAATGACCTGATATGGGAGAAGTATATGCTTCTTGAGTTATGTTAACTATTTCAGTTTGTGGAATGTGTAACTTTCCCAAATGATATAAGAGTTGGTCCTTTACATAATAATCCAATTCTTCTACTTGCTTGCCATGACTTAAAGTTGCATATACATCTTTAAAATCTACATCTTGAGCATATTGTTCAATGTAACTTTCATGCATCACTGAGTTATGCTTAAGTATAATAGATGCAGTTATGATTGGTCTTGATAACATGTCTGTAACCTTATTATGTATGCCCTTCTTATATCTTATAACAAGATAAAATTGTTGTAGAAAACCCATCCACCTATAATGTCTTGATTGCTGCAATTTAGTTTGTGAGCGCAAATATTGAAGTGGTTGATGATCTATATGTGTGATTGTTTCTTTACCCATTAGGTAATGTTTCCATTTTTTCACACTTTGTACTAATGCATACAATTCTTTATCATATGCAGGATAATTAACTAATGCATAAATAAATGTCTCAGAATGGTAGCATATGGGTTTTTTGTGTTGCATCAACACTGCTCCCATGGCATAGTCACTGGCATGTGTCTCAATCTCAAATGGATGTTGAAGATCTGGCAGTGCTAGTACTGGTGTTGTACTGATTCTCTTTTAAGGTCTCGAAGGTTTTCTATTGTTTGACTCCCCACTTAAACACTTGTTTCAATCCTATTAAAGCATGTAATGGAGCTACAATCAAAGAAAAGTTAGCAATAAACTTTCTCTAGTATTGTGCTACCCCTAGGAACCTCCTAACCTCTGTAGCAAATTTGGGTTTAGGCCAATTCACAATGACTTGAACCTTAGATGGATCTATCTTCAATTCACCACCCCCTACAATATGACCCAAATAATTTAAATATATTCTGCCAAATTCACATTTTGACAGTTTTACATAGAGATTTTCTCTTTTTAAAATATCTAAAGTCTGCTTCACATGCTTTACATGGTCTTCCCATGTTTTACTAAAGACAAGAATGTCATATAAATAAACAATTACAAAGTCATCAATACATGGTCTGAGTACATTATTCATAACTCTCATAAATGTAGCAGGACCATTAGTTAAGCCAAAAGGCATAACCAACCATTCATACAGTGTTTGCTTTGTCTTCAAAGCAGTCTTCCATGCATCTTGTTTTGCAACTCTGACCTGATGATAACCACTTCACAAGTCTAACTTAGAAAAGTAAACCGCTTCTTTCAATTGATCTAATAAATCATGAATACGAGGAAGAGGATAACAATTCTTGATTGTTATTTATTTAGTGCTCTATAATGAATGCACATTCACCACGAACCATCTTTCTTTCTCACCAGCATGATTGGAGATCCACATGGTGATGTGCTTGGTCGTATAAACCCTTTATTGAGCAACTCCTATACCTGCTTCTTTATCTCTACATTCTCTAACGTTGACAACTTGTACATTCCAATGTTAGGTAATGGAGCATCTTGTTGCAAATAAATATCATGTAATATTTCTCGCTTGGGTGGAATACCTTTAGATTCTTGAAATAGAACATCATATTCTAAAACAAATTTAACTAAATCAGCTTTCTGTTTAGAATCACAGCCTTCAAGTACATTAGATTTTTCAGGATCCTTTGCCTTTACAGCCATTAGTAAAAACTGCTTACTTGAATTCACAATTATTTTCATCTATCCTAAATTTATGAGAGAATAGTTACCTTTGAGTTTATGAGCTCTTACAATATATTCTATTCCATCTTTAGCGAGCTGATACTTATTCTTGGCTCTATAGAAAATGACTTTCTTATCATACAGGTATGTACTTCCAAAAACAATACCACATATATCCAATGGAACTATATCTAACTCAACCTCATCTAAAAATGTTGATCCAATAACAAACCTAAGTTTACATTGTCTCATTACTTGTAGCTTTGTTTTATCACACACCCAACCTAATGGATATGGCTTCTCATGAGGTTTTGTTTGTAATCCCAAATTCTTTACAATTGTTTCAGAAATAAAATTTACTTGTGATCCACTATCAAATAAAGTATCAATCATATTGTGCTTAGAAATCACTCTGATACGAAAAAGATCATTTCTTTCCCTCTCATTATTTTCATTATCAACAGATTGTGAAGGATTACTTGTGGATGCTTCAGAATCTTTACCTTTAATACCTATGGCTATAACTGTTGTTTCATCGCCTAAATCTGATCCCATGTCCTATTGAGTAGCAGCAAAATTCTTTCTCTCCTTTCCATCGAACTTCTTAGTTTTCCATCTTGGATGCAAAGACTAGTAGTGTGCCTCATCGTGTCCTTATTTCTTGTAATGAGTGCATGAAGGCTTATCCTTCTTTACAGTGTTTGCTTTCCTCTCTTTCCATTTTAGTTTCTTCTTTTCCTTACTCTTGCTTACAAATATTTAGATGACCCCCCAACCTCTGGGTTTACATTCTTACCTCTAGCTTCTAGATGTGTGGCTTGAACTAATACATCATCTAAGCTAGTGGGATTAAACATGAGAATAGGATGCTTTAAATAGCTATGAAGACCACCTATATACTTTAATAAAGTCTCAGGTGAATCTAATGATATGCCTAGAGTTAAAGCTCTCTTTCTGAATTCCCGAGTATAACTTTGTACACTTTGACCTTTCAACTGACGAAGAGTTTACCAACTCATCATTTCCTGGTGCATGTAAGCTAAAGGATAGAATTTCTTTTTGATAGTAGGAACAAATTCATTCTAGGTAGAAATGATTTACCATGTTTTTGCAGATCAGCTTGTGTCTTGCCTTCCCACCATACTGGTGCAATTCCTCCAAGTCGAAGGCTAGCCAGCTGAATCTTCTTCCTTTCTGAATCAACCTTTTGTACCCTACAATATACATCAATTTGTCTTATCCAATTATCTAGCTTTTCTACATTGAATTCTCCATCATAAATTGGCAAATCAAACTTCACATCTAGTTTGATTAAGGAAGTTTTCTTCTTCTTCTTAGAAGAGCTATTGTTATGCAAAGAAGATGATGAGGATGACAAAGGTGATGATGGAGGAGATGGTGGAGGAGGTATTTCCCCTTTCCCTTTACCTTCTGGAGGGGCAACTAGAAAAGGTTCCTCTGCTCCTTTGTCTGGTTTAGGTGTTGAAGTACTTTCACCTTCAACCATGGCTCGAAGTGTCTTAAAACTTTCTATAAATAGAGATTATGATCCCAATGGAGCTTCTTCCACCATTCTCCTCTAAGAATAGAATCTTCCAATCTCTGGATTAGCCTCAACAAGTTCTCCTTCTCCTAGTCTGAGCTTTAATCTAGTTAGCATTCAAAATCCAACACAAGCTTGTCTAACCTTAACAACACCAAATGCTCTGATACCACTTGATCCAATTTGGATATTAAATTAAGGAGAAAAGGTATTATAGACTCATGTGCAGGAATGCCTATATTACTTAGTGCAATGGATCAAAAAGATTGTGAATAATACAAACATTTAACAATTGGAAAACACAACAATTGTACACATCAACACTGCAAATAATCAAGGAGTTCACCGGACTTCCTGGCTACGTCTCCTGGTCCAACTTTCAGTGTCAACCTCTATATTATGTCTTCAAGAACAAATTTTACAGGTGTGAGCTTAATCAGAGCCATAACACAACAACAGTGATATTACACATGGATTTTACTCGAAAACCTAGAGTCTAAAGAGGGCACAAGCTCTCCCTCTTAGTGCCTCTGCTCAACTGTTCATAGCTGTTTGTTTTCTATGACACTCTGTCTCCCCTTTGTTTCTTAACTCCGACTTGTTTATGTTCTGTTATGGGATGGATTTTTAAGCCTATCGGCCCTGTCTGTTCACCTTCCCTCTTTGGGCTCTCTGTCTTCCACTTCTGTCCGTTCACCTTCCTTTCAACACTAGACACGTCTTGTTAAGACAAAATGCTTAAAGCACAAGCACTCCTTTGTATTTTGATTTTATAACGGAAATACACCAAAAAACATAAGAACGAGACAAAACACCGCATATCGGATTTCAAATTTTATAGTGTCATATCTATAATCCTCTCGAGTTTGTGTTTTATCGTTGTCGTAAGCCCACCATTGATCTACCTTCAATCGGACGGTTCACATACAACCTAATCATCCAACTAGCTCGTGTCTTCTTCACCTTCTGATCCATAATTGTTAATCCAATGGCTGACGGCCATTTCAGGTGGCCCACTTGCATGGAGATTACCCGCCCGAAAAAGCGATTTTCTCTTTCTTGCAGCGTGCTACGTGTCGGCCAGTGTATGGAATCAGGCGAAGCCTCTCCAATACCACTTACCGCCTCAAGCTCGCCCGAAATATTGTTTACCATGGAACTCAAATTATATAAAGCCATATTTATAAACCTTTAAGGTCCGTGCATATCACGTAGTCTTCGGCCTGCTGGTTAAGTCCTCGCCTTTGGAATTTGCGATGCGATATACATGGTCTCCATCATTGATCTGCGCGGTGATCTGATGGTCCACATTACATCGTTGGATTGCAGTCGCATTTCCCTTAGGGTTGTCTCCGATACACTCTGTTGGCCTCCGTCGATGCGATATCACCAATTTAATCCAGACCATTGATCTGGCTGATCCGACAGTTCCAGTGCAACATTACTTCAACCTTCACTTTACTCTGTTTTCCGCCATTCTTAGTGTTTTTCTTCTATGATAGTGTTTTCTGATAGTATATATATATGAAGACTTAGACTTAGAGGTTTGATACAAGATCCATTTTGGATCAAAGAGGCAGAGGACGAAGTGGAAGATATGGTGGCCAGAGAGATTGTCGAGAAGAGCATGAACATGAAAGTGGAAGAAACTACAAAAGCTTTAACAATAATCAAAGAGTTGACAAATCAAAGGTGAGATGTTATTATTGCAATAAATTTGTTCATTATGCCCTTGATTTTAGCAGGAAGATAGTTGATCAAGGGAACCAAAGAGTTAGTGTCACTAAGTACTAACTCCACATTCCTAGCTTGCCATACCATGCATGAACCTTTTGCTAGTGTGTGGCTATTAGATAGTGGTTGCAGTAGCCACATGACAGGTAACAAGGATTTGGTTGCCAATTTCGATCAATCTATGAAAACATAGGTAAAGTTGGGAACTAACAAGACTATGGAAGTAGATGGCAAAGGAGTGGTCAACATTCTGACCAAGCAGTGGGAGATGAAGACAATATCAGAGGTAAATTATGTTCCTAGTCTAAAAAATAATTTGATAAGTGTTGGTCAATTGACACAGAAAGTGTTGGCCCTCAGTTTTGGTCTATTTTTGCTTAAGGAAACTTACTTAATCCTTATATTTTTCATCCATTTTCCATCACATCCATCTCATTTTGATGTATTTTATGCATATTCAGGTGTTTAATTTTAATTTTTCAATTTCTAGAAGTTTTTATGAAAATTGAGTTTCAAGTGCAATTTTGGACTGAATCAGAAATTCCCGTAATAGCTATGTGGATGACATATTTGCAGGACACTTGGGCTCAAGCAGGATGCATGAATGGAAATCTTGGGAACTAGGACTGAGCTAACTCCACTTGGTTCAGTCAAAACAAACTTTATTAGGCCCAGCCAAGGCTGGTCAAACATGACTAGTCACCAGAAAATCCCTAGAACATAGGGTAGTTTTGAGATTTTATGGGATTTACCATATTTCTTGGGATGGATTAGATCAGTTCGACTTAGATAGGTGGCTATGAGTAGATATGATTGTTAGAAATATTATAGATCAGTTTGTTTCACAAAACCTCTATTTAAAGCCAAGACTTTGATGGTTTATGAATGTAGTTTATATGTTAACTTTTGTATAGTTTTATGCTGAGACACTTTGGAGTTTGATGTTAATTTGAAGAACCTGTTTCATTTCAATTTGTTGTTCATGCTTGGTTGAATTACTGAAGTTGCTATAGCTGAGATTTCTTCAAGTGTGCAAGTCAAGGGTGGAGGCCCCCCACACCAAGCTAAGTGCACTTCTTGGTTCAATTTTCATAGTTTTCATAGATTAGTTCTTGTTTCAAATGTATTTAGATGTGTGATGATTGCTGAATGAATATTGGTTTAATTCTAATCTACATATGAAGGGACACACAGGAATTTAAGTTAAATTTTCCTTCTATTTGATCTTGAACTAAAACTGAATTTCATTCTCCATTTCTTATTTGAAGTTATTTCTGTATTTCTGGTTTGAAGCAATGGTGATTGTGATATAGTAGGGTTGTGAAGAAGTACAATCTGGACCTCCTTAGTTAGGAGCCTCTTCTTTTACATCTTCTGCATCATAAACCATTATTAATTAGTGCTCTTAGATTTATCTTCATGAAAGTAATATTGTAGGGAAGGACAACCTAGTTCTCCTAAGTTAGGAGCCTCTTCCCTCATATATTACATAAATGAATTAGAAATTGTTAAATAGGTTTATATTTGTAATATGTATTTCTTTACTTCTTAAAATTATATCTTCTAAACTTGATTATATCTGATGTCCATATACTGTGGATTTGTCTCCAAGTTTTACAAACCTGGATTGATAATTAAATACTTGTGTTAATTTATGTTAATATATCAGCGCAACATTTTGGCACCGTTGCCAGAGAGGCAATTATCAACATACTCAAATAGAAGATAAACAAAAACACTAAAAATTTAGCTAGCATACATTTCTCTTAGTTATTTTTCTTTATGCCTAGAAATAGAGATCCTAAAATTAGATTCCCAAAAAAAAACCCCCAACAAAAACATAAAATCAAAAAATAACTACCAAATCCATTTGCAAGACAAGATATAAAAAAATGATGTTAAAGAAGATGCTACAACACTACTCCATTCTTCAACATTCTTTCCCATCAAATCTTTATGATCAAATAAATTTTCATGTCCAAACATTCATTAAAGTATATTTTTCAAATTTGGATATGAGTTTATTTATGATCTTGTTACGAAAATGGATGCATTGAAAATTCTCTTATACTTGAGAGAATAAATTATTTTTCTAAAATAGAATAGAATAGAATAGAATAAATAAACAGGTAGAATGAATTCACAATAACACTTCCATAATAAATTTGTTTCAAACTATTTCTTCAAATCATTGTTCAATATTCATTTGAAGGACTACATGGCAAAATGCAGTAAGAACAAGCCTATTTTGGGTAACCATATAGGATCATTCTGAAATCATGGTTTTTTTTACATATCACTTGAAATCTAGTTTTCGAATCCATTTTGAAGTTTTCAATTTATATCACAAATAAAAATGTGATCAAAATCAAAACTAGGTCTCAAGTGAAATGTTGAGGACAAAGTTAGTACAGCCTATATTTGAGGTGTCTAATGGAAACATTTTTACCTAAAATTCAAAGGAAAGATAGCCCTTGGAATCTAGTTTCCAAATCAATTTGAATCACTTCAATCAGGTATCATATGAAAATTTTATTCTTGAAATACTAACTGCTTGTCGAAAAATCTGCATGGTGACAATTATAGGTCTTGACTGTTCATTGGCATATTTGAAATACCAAATCATCTTCTTTTGAAAATATGTTTATATGGGAGATATATATTCAACTCTAGTTTAAGACATAATTTGAATCATTCCATTTTCAGGTGAAATGAAAACGTTATGCCACATTTAGTGACTGCATGTCTTCAAAACACTATAATAAAACTCTGCCTCCTAGGCCTGTTCATCACCAATTTTGTAATATCAAGCCTAAGAATTTTTAAAACCTGTTCCTACTGGAAAGGAAAAAATGAATCTACTTTAATATACAAGTGGAATCACATTGATCCGATCTTTATTGAAGACGTTACACTTCAAATAGTGACTGTTGGTCTAGTTAAAAATTAACAAACAACTTTAGCAGACATGACACTCCTTATAATTTTTACCATATCATTTTAAACCATTTTGAAAATCTGTTTATACTGGAGGTAGCCATATGCATTCAATTCAACTTGGCTTTGGAATCACTCTAATTCGATATAAAACGAATATTTTGTATACAAAATACCGCTAGGAGGTCTAGGCTGGCCACCATTCCTCAAGGGGTAAATAAATGCATTATGTTTGTCTATCATCTTTGGACTTGTTTTCTAAGCAATGCTTGTAATGCTTTACATATTTATTGGAAGAAGAGAGACTGTACACCTCTCTTCCTCCATCATCTAATGTTGTATTGCAGGCAAGTGCTATGTTGTTGCAGGTCATAGGAAGAATGAAGGAGTGAAATCCATGGATGAAGTAATCTTCAATGTCAAATTCATATTCCATAATATGAATACAAATGTTCAAGTCAAAGCAAAGTGAAAATTCACCTGATGTTGAGTTCACTCAATGAAACTCAAACTCTTGAAGCTTGCTCTTATATGTTGACCAACAACATCAACAAACCCTACAACATGATAGAGATCGAGGCAAAAAGACATGAAGTTAATCATCAGAAGAAGCAGTCAAGTCCAGTACCATGTCAAGTCACATCAATCTCTAAAGAATCCTTTCATAAGCCATATTGTTCATGATTTGATCCATCATCCATATTGTATGTTAAGCTCCACGACCATGCATGTTGAAGTCCAGACTTATTATCTATCCATTTACTACTAAATCATGACTTAAATATAACCTATTTTCATAAGCTTTTCATACTTCCCTACTCCATTACACCCCACCTCCAAAGAAAAAATAAGAAAAAATAGAAAAAGATAAAAAATAATAAAGGATTTTGGTTGTGAAAATCCACGAAAATGGCACAATACAAACTCGAATTCATATAGGAAAACCAACTTGTTTGGCCAATATGAATTCTCTATTTTGTTTTACCATTTCTTCAGTATGAGTTTGCAGGAATCATCCTCCAAAATAAACAAGACTTGGGGACAAATATTCCCATTAGCAAGGGGGGAAGGTTCGCAATAAGAAACTTAGTTGTGCAGTTGAATTGACGACGAAACTTGTATTGTTGGTAGTTGGGACTTGAAATATTTTTGAAATCAATTGCAAAGGGACCTGAAATGTTAGCAAAAACATGTATATATTGCATAAAGATGTACATGAAAGAAGGGACCTGAGTTATTATGAATCAATTGCAGAGGGACCTGAATGACATCAACAATCAATGGACCAGAATCAATGAAGAATGTAGAACAGGAAGCATAAATAAGCTCTATGTTTCTATCTATCTACGATATTTGATCAAGACAACTTCATCCGAGTTTGTTAAAGAACAACAACATTCATCCAATACTATCAGGGAAGTACAAGTATAGTAAGTGCACATTTTTTCTCTTGTAAATTCAAATTTTTTGTAGAAATTCTTAGACTTTGTTAAAATTCAGTTAATACCTGAATGCATATTTTATATTCATTACATTTTCCTCATCCTATATCTTAGACCTAATCCTATATTTATATTCAATTCATTCCATAACCCTAACATTCCATAACCTTAAAATCATTCTACATTTACCTATGTACATCCTATATCCATGTCATATTCATTTCATTTCATAAACCTAACCCTAAGTACACAACTTTAAGTACTTTTCCTTCAAGCAAAAAGAGATTAAAAGATGCAATGAAACCTGCACAAACAAACCAAGCAATTAGCATCATGGAAATAATTTTAAACATGACCTGAAGGGTCATTTTAAAATTAAAACGATATTAAAGCAATATAGGAGATATAAGAGATGCGCATATTGCAAAGGATACAAATCAACACAATTAAACCTTATCATGGCACATAAAGATATGGCATAAGGTTTGTTTAGATGCAATAAAATGCAAATAATTCAACAAAATGCAAAGGTATGGAAGTATGGGATATGGCAGCATATATGGTTACGGTGATGAGACAGGCCTGTACACCATGGATCCAGAGAACATAGCCACAGGGAGGACGCAACCATGGCAGCTACAGGTACGCAGGATAGAAGATGACTTGGAGAGGTGAAAAAAAAAGTCAAACTACATTTCAAAAAAGCTCTGTAATGTTATTTCCCACAATTAAAATGCAAACCCAGCTCAGTGATTGATCCTTTCACTGTGTGAAAAGAAGATGGAGCCATAAAAAAAATGCAGAGAAAAATGCTAAGAAGAAAAAGGCAAAGCTAAGGAAGGCAACATAGAAATAAAGGAGGAAATTGTGGAGAAATAAGGCAGTTATACATAAGATTTAATGCTGAGTTGAATCCCATGGATTGCGCAGGAGAATCAGGTAAGGATCAATTCTAGATTTTGCTAAGTTTTGAATGGATCTAGAGGATAAATGAACTCAGAATTGTTTTAAAGAGATGTCACAAAATGGGTCTCAGTCATTAGTGGAAAATGTTGCCACCTTCCAGTTTAAACTGCACATCCATTCAAACATTTCTGCCACCTGTGAGAAGAACGAATCTTTGGCAATGATTCAATAGGAGTCTTAATTGCATTTTTGTTGTGTCAACACAGGATTAATGCAAGTCATCACAATGCCGTGGAGAAATAAGCAGTCAGCAAAATAGCAGAGGTCATGGAGAAATAGGTAGCCGTGGAACATTGGTGTTAATGCAGGCCAATATTTCCTCGTGCCAATTTGACTTAGCGCCCAACAAATTCTAGAAAATATACAGAGAAAGAAGATAAGAAATCATCTCCAGATTTCTATCATTAATTGAACGAATTTTAAGGGTAGATAAAGTAAAAAATGTGTCGACATATGTGGCAGTAAACTTCAGTTATGGACTTGAAACTTTGCCAGCAGTAAACAAATCTTCCTAGCTGTGTTGTAATTAAATTTTCAAGTGTGCTAAGTGGAGCCATAATTAAAAAAATGGCATTGTGTAAATAAGCAAACAATTTATCACTCAGAGATAACTAAATATTTTTTCTTCTAGAACGAGCATTAAGAGTGAATGTGTTTAATTATAGATTTCCATGTTAGCAGAAGCGAGAGATGGAGCAGATAAATTTCCAATTTAGTAAAAGATAATATATGCTTATTGTACCAGTTGCCATGGGAATGGAAACGGTCATTAATATCTTTGTTTCTTGGGTGGAGCTGTGAATGTCGTAGTAAATGATGAAAAGGTTTCCTTGTTTACTTACCAATCAGTCATCTACTGGGTCAAAAGACGGCAGGCATCTACCTGGCTGTTGGATTGGCATTGATTGTGCTTGTTCTAGCAAATATTTATTTATTTCAACTTGTTGCCACATCAAACTGAGTCAGTAGAAGTTTATCTTTTATAAATCTTTAGATCAATTCAACTGACCAAGTGTTTCTACGTTTGAATTGTGTTGTCGTTTTTCACTTTGGTGAGAAGCGGGGATTTGGCCGTAACATAGTTCCGCCTAAGTAAGGACAGTCGGCCTTAAGGCCTTTTCTAAAAATCGCAGCTTTAAAGTGAAGAATTATACTAATTTCGGATCCGGAATAGTGCTGATATTTTTTTTTGTTGGTCTCTCACACAGTGAAATTCTTCTAGATCACTTTTTTTTTAAAGCGCAGAGGACTCCCTTTCAAAACCAGAACAGAGGAAGATTGAAGTAGTTTTCAAAAGAAGAATAATTTTGTTTCTTTTCAAAGACTAGGTAAGCCATTTTCCATGATATATCCATGACTAAACAGACAGAATAAGAAATTTAAGGCAAAGAAAAATCAATTTCAGTTTTAGATAAAATGTTGTGGCAAAGAAGAATTGATTTCATTACTAGAGATGGATTGTTGGTAAAGGAAAAAATCAATTTCCTCCAAGATTTTGATTTCTCAAGAAATAGCAAAGACCTGTGCAGTCAAAGATAGAAGGAAACAAGTCAACTGCCAATGGAGGTAACATATAAGGAATCAGGGACCATATCTTCTAAAAAATTCGAAACTGCTAAGAAGCCATTATTTTTCGTTGTTTTTTCTGAGCAAACTAGAATGAAATTTGAAAAACGAAAACATGGGTTTTCTTCAAAATGAGCCTGATTAGGTCCATGAGGGCATTTTTCTCAAATTCATTTCTATTTGGGATATTTTTATGGTTCTTTCAACCCTTATTTTGCAGATTGCATGGGTAAAGCAATGACTAAATTGAAAGTGAATGCCTAGTCATAAAAAAAAATTGGCTTCTTTTAGTGAGATGTAAGAGCAACTAGATATTGGATCCTTTGAGTAAAATTGTTGATATTGCTAATTTGAGAGAGACATGAATCCTGTGTTAGAATGTATTGCAAAATTCAAGTTTTATTTGTTGTCTTCTCTAAGGCTGCTCATCCAGAATGATATATTGGCATTTTATCATCAGAGGAGGAATAGTGTAAATTTTTTGAATTTGTATGTTGATGGTGAAACCTCATCACATATCGGAGACATTCTTGTTCCCATCACTCCAGAATACATAGCCCAAGCCATAATTTTTCCACTGACAGGTAAAGAATGTAATCTACAAGAAAAGAGAAGAGGTACGTGAAAGCATAGATATCCTTTTATAGGTAGCTCAGGAGAAAGACTCATCTTCAAGGAACAGAGCCATAGGTACATCAACAGATCAGTCAGCATAGAGAAGTAAAAATTCAAAAGAAAGAAGCAAGCATGACGACATGCTTGAAGATCAGCAAGGGGGAGATGTTGGCCCTCAGTTTTGGTTTATTTTTTCTTAAGGAGACTTACTTAATCCTTATATTTTTCATCCATTTTCCATCACATCCATCTCATTTCTTGATGTGTTTTATGCATATTCAAGTGTTTAATTTTAATTTTTCAATTTCTAGAAGTTTTTATGAAAATTGAGTTTCAAGTGCAATTTTCGACTGAATCAGAAATTCCCGTAATAGCTATGTGGATGACATATTTGTAGAACACTTGGGCTCGAGCTGGATTCATGAATGGAAAGCTTGGGAACTAGGACTGAGCTAAATCCACTTGGTTCAGCCAAAACAAGCTTTATTAGGCTTGGTCAAGGCTGGTCAAACATGATTAGTCACTAGAAAATCCCTAGAAAATAGGGCAGTTTTGAGATTTTATGGGATTGACCATATTTCTTGGGATGAATTGGATGAGTCTGACTTAGATAGGTGGATATGAGTAGATATGATTGTTAGAAAGATTATAGATCAGTTTGTTTCACAAAACCTCTATTTAAAGCCAAGACTTTGATGGCTTATGAATGTAATTTATATGTAACTTTTGTATAGTTTTATGTTGAGACACTTTGGAGTTTGAAGCTAATTTGAAGAACCTGTTTCATTTCAATTTTTTGTTCATGCTTGGTTGAGTTACTGAAGTTGTTGTAGCTGAGATTTCTTCAAGTGTGCAAGGCAAGGGTGGAGGGCCCCCACACCAAGCTAAGTGCACTTCTTGATTCAATTTTCATAGCTTTCATAGATTAGTTCTTGTTTCAAATGTATTTAGATGCGTGATGATTGTTGAATGAATATTAATTTAATTCTAATCTACATATGAAGGGACACACAGGAATTTAAGTTAAATTTTCCTTCTATTTGATCTTGAACTAAAATTGAATTTCATTCTCCATTTCTTATTTGAAGTTATCTATGTATTTCTGGTTTGAAGCAATGGTGATTGTGATATAGTAAGATTGTGAAGAAGGACAATTTGGACCTCCTTAGTTAGGAGCCTCTTCTTTTACACCTTCTGCATCATAAACCATTATTAATTTGTGCTCTTAGATTTATCTTCATGAAAGTAGTATTGTAGGGAAGGACAACCTGGTTCTCCTAAGTTAGGAGCCTCTTCCCTCATATATTACATAAATGAATTAGAAATTGTTAAAATAGGTTTATATTTGTAATATGTACTTCTTTACTTCTTCAAATAGTATCTTCTAAACTTGATTATATATGATGTCCATATATTATGGATTTGCCTCCAAGTTTTACAAACCTGGATTGATAATTAAATACTTGTGTTAATCTATGTTAATAAATTAGCCCAACAGAAAGGATACAGAATTATCTTTTAAGGTCAAGAATATGTTATATATGACAAGCCCCCAAGCAAGCAGTTGATAGCGAAGGTGCAAATGACGAGGAATAGACTATTTCCTCTAATTATGAATTACAATGTTCAGGTCAGTTCTTTTATAGTTGCATGCTCTGATGAATATTGGTTATGGCATTTTCAGTTTGGACACTTGCACTTTTTAGGTTTAAGATTGTTGCAATAGAAAAAGATGGTCAGAGGATTACCTCCAATCAAAGAACCTACTAGTACTTGTGAGTGTTTCATCTTGGGAAAGAAACACCGTGAAAGTTTTCCAAAGGGAGTTGCATATAGAGCAAAGTAACCTCTTGAGCTAGTGCATACAGACTTGCGTGGACCTATGAGGACACAGTCAATTGGTGGAAGTTGTTACTTCCTCACTTTAATTGATGATTATAGTAGAAAGACTTGGGTTTACTTCTTGAAGCATGCATTCAAGGAATTCAAGGCCTTAGCAGAAAACCAAGGTGATTGACAGATTAAGGTATTGAGGTTAGATCATGGTGGAGAATATGACTCAAAGGAATTCCATGATTACTAAAACCAACATGGAATCAAAAGAAAGTTTATAAATAGGTACACACAGCAGCAGAATGGTGTAGCAGAGAGAAAGAACATGTCAATTATGAACATGGTAAGAAGCATGTTGAAACGCAGAAACTTGTCAAATGAGTATTGGGCAGAAGAAGTTGCATGTGTTATTTACGTGATCAACAAATCTCCTACAAAGAGTGTGATGAACAGAGTTCCAGAACAGGTATAGTTAGGTATGTATTGCAGTGTATCTCATCTCAGAGTACTTGGATGTGTAGCTTATGCATATGTGCCTAAAGAGCGAACAGGGAAATTGGATGATAAAAGTGAAAAATGCATATTTACTGGTTATAGTGAGCAATCAAAAGCTTACAAATTGTATAACCCTATCACAAAGAAGACCACAATTAGTAGAGATGTTATGTTCAAAAAACAAGAGTCATGGAATGGAACTGTAGACAAAACAATTGATGCACAAGTGCCACTGATGGAAGAAGATGATGTAGTAGAAAAGGAGAAACAAGAATCACAGGTGAAGAAACCAAACGGAGACACACCAACAAGGACTCCAAGATTTTCTGAGCAACATGGATCTTCAAGTAGATCAATAGATCGAGGTTCTCCTAACAATCAATCAGGTGATAAATCAAGCAATGGTAAGAGAAATTTGAGAAGTTTGAAAGATATTTATGATGATTTTGATGTTAGTCCAAATTTTTCATTGTTGTCATTCCAACCTTTTTCATTTGAAGAAGCAATTAGAGATGAAAATTGGGTGCAAGCCATGGATGAAGAAATTGAAGCTATTGAAAAGAATGATCCATTTGATTGATTTACCAAAGGACAAAAATTGCATTGGTGTGAAGTGGGTGTACAAGACAAAGTTGAATGAGAAAGGTGAAATTGGCAGATTTAAAGCAAGACTTGTAGCAAAAGGATTCTTGTAGCAACCAGGAATATACTTTGGAGAAACGTTTGCTCCAGTATCCAAATTGGATACTGTAAGAGAAGTTCTAGCCACAACAGTTCAAAACAAGTGGAAAGTATATCAGATGGATGTGAAATCAACCTTCTTGAATGGAATTATAGAAGAAGAAATTTATGTGCAGTAGCCTCAAGGTTATGAAGTTGAAGGTAACGAAGATAAATTTTAAAGGTTGAAGAAAGCGCTCTATGGATTGAAGCAAGCGCCTAGAGCTTGGTATAGAAGAATTGATAGCTACATGATTAAGAATGGATTTTGCAGAAGCAACATTGAGCCTACCTTGTACACAAAGGTAAATGAGCATGGACAGATTTTGATTGTTTTCTTATATGTTGATGACATGATTTCTACAGTTGATTTTGAGTTAGATGAATTTAAATCAGCCATGATGAAAGAATTTGAGATGATAGATCTTGGTCTCATGAAATATTTTCTTGGCATAGAAGTTGAGCAATCTGAAAAAGGAATTTTTATTTGTCAAAATAAATGTGCCAAATATTTGTTGAAAAGATTCATGATGGAGAATTGCAAACATGTCCCTACACCAGTTGCAACAAGTACAAAGTTAAGAAAGGATGATGTAAGATCAGATGTCAATCCAACTCTGTTCAAAAGATTGTTGGCAGCCTCATGTATCTAACATCTACAAGACTGGTTATCATGCAAGGAGTAAATTTGATTTCCAGATTTATGGAGACTCCAAAAGGCACACATTAGAGTGCAGGAAAAAGAATTATGAGATACATAGTAAGAATAAGAGATTGTGGCATATTGTATGCAAGCACAAAAAATAAGGATTTGATTGGATACACAGATAATGATTTTGCTGGAACTTTGAACGATAGGAAAAGAACTTTGTTTATGAGTTCCATCTTGGTTCAGGTGTGATTTCATGGGCATCTAAGAAGCAATCCATTATGACACTTTCATTAGCAGAAGCAGAATATGTAGCAACAACATCAACAACATGTCAAGCAGGCTAGTTAAGAAGAGTATTGGATGGACTCAAGCAAAAACAACAAGGATCAACAACAATAGATTGTGACAACACCTCAACAATTGCACTATCCAAGAATAGTGTGTTTCATCAAAAGAGCAAGCATATTGATACTAGATATCACTTTATTAGATAACTTGTGATAAATGGAGAAGTTTAATTGAAGCCTTGCATTAGGGGAGTTTTGAGGTCTAAAATGTGCCCCCTAAGGAAATTATAAAATAATAATGGAAATAATAAAATAAGATTAGATTACATCATCAAATTTTAGAGCAAAAAAAGAAAAACTATTTTTTCAACTCACATTTTAAACTTATCTCCCTATGGGTTTACTCAAGTTTCTAGCGGAAACACTCGTTGGATGAAAAAAATGATTCCTCGTCCAAGGAGTACCCATGTTGCATCTTTCGATGGACCCTGCTACAGGAAAAATGAGAAATACATGAAAAACATGATTGCAATAATGTCTTTTCATGTATTTTCCTTTTTTTGTAGAAGGGTCCATCGAAAGTATGCAACATGGGTACTCCTTTGACGAGGAATTAAATTTTTCATCCAATGAGTACTCCTACTCAAAATTTTAGTAAAAACATTAGGCAAATAAGTTGAAAATACAATTTGAAAAAGTAGTTTTATTATTTTACTATTTTTCAATCATTTTACTTTTTTACTCCAAAAATGGTGAATCATCCCCCATGGTTGACATCATAATCTTGAATCCTATTGGTTCTTATAAAGTTTATTTTGGTTGTACATTTTTCTTAGGAGGCCCATTTTGGACCTCAAAATTCCCCTAATGTAAATCTAGTGATCAATTGGCTAATATATTTACTGAGACATTAGCGAAAGATGTGTTTGAGTTTCATAGAAGAAACTTGGGTGTTCTAAGCCTAGCTGAGACATAGACCAGTAGGAATGTTTGGGTTTTCATGAATCATGTTTTAGTTTAGTCATCGTAATTAAGGGGGAGTGTTAAAATAAGTTAATTACCCCTGCATGAGGAGTTGGATAAACTTAGAGAGTTAGTTAACTAAGTGAACTGAATGTTGAGGATTGAGTGTTTAAGCA
Source organism: Pinus taeda (assembly GCA_000404065.3). Taxonomy (NCBI): domain Eukaryota; kingdom Viridiplantae; phylum Streptophyta; class Pinopsida; order Pinales; family Pinaceae; genus Pinus; species Pinus taeda. The sequence continues at coordinate 25,916 of APFE030229934.1, forward strand.
TTGGGTCAAGTCGAGTTAAATAATAGATGACTTTCAGTTGTGTGGTTTCATGTTAACATATTTTAGGTGAGTGGCTAGTCGAAAAGGTTAAATACTATTCACCGGGTTCATTGTAAGAATCAAGTTTTGTGTGATCAATAAAAGAGACGCAACTTGTGTGTTTTGGGTGAACTGTGTGTTTTAGCTTCTCTGCCTTTCCAACATGTTTCTTCTAAAAGTTTTTTTGTGAAATTTGAGTTATTGCAGGTTCTCGATTTGAAAGACGGCATTACAACACCATTACAAAGGGTGTAAATGAAATTATTCTCATTTGATGTGTTGATGTACCAAATATAGAGAGGAAGCCCCATTTGTTGCGTTGCATTGACTCAATAGTTTCCTGATTCCTGCAAATAAAAGTTGATAGCTCCCCACCACTGACTTGACTTCAAAGAATCTGTAGCTTTCTGGATAGGATGTATGGTATTTTCTTTTGCTTTACTCATCCCAAGGAGGAAGAACTTCCAATCAAAGCATATAACACTTGGGAGTCAGCAAAGGGTGAGATTAATTTTAGAACCTTCTCGAAGCTGCCCCATACCATCTCGTTCCACAAATGGTCCCGCGCCATCTACTTTCCACAAACGACCATATCCTCTGTGCAAACTGAAATTCTCTTTAGCAACCTACATGTATTGGGGTTGATTGACTCAGCCCGTCACAACATGGTGACAAGCTTCATTCAATTAATGGACTACCTTATCCATGCTCTCGAAGACATTCAGTTGCTTAGGAAATGTCTTGTCATTAGTAGAAAAATTGTGGCAACCGATGAGGATATCGTTAATATCTAAAAGAGCATGTGTCAGCCTTTCATTCATGACAGTGTGGAGCACCCTAAGGAGCTGAAATTCACACTCGACAAAGTGCTCAACGCCTAGTATTACAAGGTGAATATTAGAAGTGGTTTCGGGGAGTTATTTCACTATTATTATCACCACTATTTCTCAAAGCCAGTGGAGCTTCATAGCACTTTTGTTTGCGACTTCTATTTTGGCAATGAATGTGGTACAAGCATACTGTGGCTTGTGGGTATGCAATTCTCAAAATCCTTCGTAGCAGTTGTAGATTTTGTATATTAATTTTTTCCACTACAACAACAATTTATGTTTTAAGGTAATTATTTCATGTTCAATTATTTAAAAAATTATTTTAACTTTTGATATTTTGGTAAGAGTTTGGAAAACGCATGTTAAGTTTATCTTTTAGCATTTTTTGAAGGGTGTGAAATTCATATATCTAATTCCAACAAATTTTTACTAAATTTCACTCAAAGCACCATGGAAAAAAAACCTCCCCTAACGGTTAACGAATTATGTCAAGTTCTATCAAGTGCCTTTTTAAGAATACTAGCCTATATTGCTTTCCCAGCTATACTCTTCAGTTTCTAGGTCCCTTCAATTTCAAGGTCCCTTGATTCCTTGCTTGTTGAAATATTAAAAAAGGTACGTTAATTCATTGCTTGGTTATTCTTTCGACACCATCGCAAGGTACTTGCAAGAAAACAACCCGACATAGTAGTTCATGTATTCTACAAGGAAAGATGTACGTACATGATTTCAAAATGTTAGACACATAACAATTTAAAAGAATTTAGTAAAAGACAAAAGACATAGAAACATGTACAACATTCAAAATATATCTTAAAAGCAAAGAAAACATATTAAAGAATAAATAAAGATCTTAAAGAAAAGTTCATCTGGATAAATCATCAAAATATATTTAAAAAATAAAAATAAAAATAATGTTATTGGTTCAGTAAAGAAAAGACCCATGAGTGACCTGTTGAATGGGATTTTCTCCTTTCAGTTAGGTGTCGCACTCGGTAGTGGAGTGGTGGCAGTTTTGGTCAATCTACCTATAAGTTAATGTATCGATACCACACTAGTGTTGAAACTCGTATATTTATGTAAAACCTATTATCGAAACTCTTGTATACATATGAAAAACTGGTAAGATATAATAAGATACATAAATATTTTAGATTGTTATAGTTTAATGTTATGTTTTAGAATGTGTGGTCTTTTAAATTAAGAATGAGTTGGATTTGAATAAGCATTATTATCTTCCATGATGTTGTGATTATATAATCTTCAATTCCATTGCAAAAAATAAGACTATTATATATTATGTACACTAAGTTGGATTAATAAATGTCTTTTACTGAGATTTTGTTATCTCTTTGTTGCTGTTGTCTTTCTATATTAGTATAGGATCAAGTGCTCAGAATTACGCTAAAAACTAGAAGTGTCAAAAGCTTGTCACACTTAGCTTCAGATTGAAGAGTTTGTCATTCTCAATCCAATGGTGTGAATAGTACTCAAATCCAAGTTCGTATGCAAAAGTTAGAGCAAGTCAAAGTTCAAACTTGACTTGTGTGTGGTAGAATTGGATGACATGGCAAGGGTCCCAGAGAATTGGGAAGCGCCAAGTGGCAAGTTGCCACTGGGTCGTGCATATCAAATATTGGGGAAAAATAAAGGATGCAGGACAAGAATATGACCATCGGTCGGTTGGGTTGCGATTTGTGATAATCACATATCGCACCCAAAACCCCATAGTTATTTGTTACCATTGATAAAGTTCTGATTACGATGACTACCTGGATACGATAATTTATTGTGTTGCAGCTTAATGTCCCGACCGGTTCGCGATATTGCATCACAACATTTTTCTGTGTTAAGATCCTGCAACCGATTTTTGATTGCGATGAGCGATAAGACCCTAACTGCGGGATTGTTGTATTACTGCAATCATAGTATTCCCTTGTTAACAAAACCTTTGGCTGCTGAACTTTGCTAATTACGATGAGCGATGGATTCCGAACATGGGATTTTATATGCTATAGTTAATTATCCTTGGCAGGTCTGCAATATCACAATTGCAATGTTTTATCGTTCCATAAGAGCCTGCAACACTTGCCGATTGCGATTTTTGATATGGCAGACAAGATATAGCCTGCCATGCACCAAATTTCTCGCTCTGTTAGCAGATTTTGGATCAGAAATGGGGTTTTTGGTCGGTTTTGGAGAAATTTGTGGAACAAATAGTGGGAGAACTAGGAGAAGTCATAACTTCCTCAGTTCTTATCCAAATGGGAGGCAAAAAGAGGTTGGATGGCCATTTTTTAGTATTATGAACTCATTCAGACAAGTTTCAGAGACATCTAAGCATTGTAAACACACTTTTGTTGTAATTTGAGCATAATAGAGAGACCCAAGCCATTGGAAGCTGGACCAAGGAAACGTAGCCCAAGAGGGGTGAACTCCTTTATTATGTGCTTGTTGTGTGTTGTATTTTGATGTTCTTTGCTATTATTTTGTTGTTGTTCAGCATATGTTTTATGTTAAATTGTTTCTAACATTTACATAAGAAACTCTCATGGGAATCAGTTAATTAAGAAAAAATATTGAATCCTTAAGAACTCGATAAGAAAATGATAAACATCTTGGGTTTTATTCTGAATGTGGAATTAGCACAACATTACTAATCTTCTCCATTTCAGATCAAGTTGGTATCAAAGCACTGGATTTTGCTTGCTAGATTTTCTTTTTGAAAGAAGGATTTAATTGTTTGCAAGTTTATGTCATTCTTACAACGTTAAAACTCAAAAGAAGTGAAGAAAATATGGTTGAGAGCCTTGAAATTGGGTCAAGTGGAAGAAGAGCAAGATTGCCAAATTCTTCTACACCAGTACATCCTCAAGTTGTAGAAGTTGTAGTTGAGTCTTCGGAGACCATGTCTCATGAAGGAGAACCTATCATGACAAAAGATGAGAAGACCTTTAGAAAGGATTTCGTTGATATGACAAATATGGTGAAGGTCCTATATGAACAGAGGAACAATAGATTGCAAGGAGAAAGCTCCAAGCCTCCCAAAGGAGAAGGATCTTCATGAGGAGGTAATGGAAAAGGACATAATGGGAATGGAGGCAAAACTCCACCATCTCCACCATCTTCCTCTTCGAAATCATCTTCACCCTCTTCCACTAATACCACTGCTACTCATACTCATCATCATTCTTCGAAAGGAACTGGTAAATCACCTTTTCTAAAGCTTGATGTTAAATTTGAGTTGCCTATGTACAATGGTGAAGTGAATGCAAAGAATATGTATAACTGGATTCGTCAGTTAGAGGTGTATTGTAGAATTTATAACCTTCAAGAGGATGATATCAAAAAACAGTTGGCTTCATTGAGATTGGAGGGTGTAGCACTTGTATGGTGGGAATCAAGGACACAAGACGAGATCAAAAAACATGGTAAGATCTCTATTACTTGGTCTGATTTCTGTTAGCGCTCAAATCTACCTTAGGCTGAAATAAGGTAAGACTCAAGGCCACATCAAACCATGCTCAGCCTCGTAGCTAGCCCTACGAGGACAGGAGAGGGCTCTCTCCGGGTCAAACTCGGAAAAAGATAATCGAAGAGGCTCGAGATGACCGAATTGATGACTGATTTTAGGCTAGGTATGAAGTACAAAGAGTTTAGAATTGATTTTTAAAGATTTTGTTGAATTCAAGGGAAGGGCAATTTTGGATGCGAGGATGAGGCACAGCTTTTGCAGAGGTTTGCTTGGGGCAAGATAGGCGATTGTATTGATGCCTTAAAGCAAGTGAGATGGGTATATCATACTAGTGAGGAGCTAAGGAGAGCAAGGGAGTGTCAAGGATTCTCCTTAAACTGAAGAAAACATAAAAGATTAAACAAATTTAAAGGAAGAGCATAGCAATTTCATGGATTCTACCTTAACACTTCATTTGTTTAATTACAGAAGATTCAATAGAGAAAATGATACACATACACAACTTACAAGTACTGAGAGAAAAAAACCATCAACACATAAAGCCACATGAATCCCAAATAGTGTTGCAAAACCCTAGTCTTTCCTTTGCCAAAATGCAGATAAGATATGTACAATATAGTCTCAAGCTATTCCCAAGAGTCCAACCCTGAAAATGACTAAGAAAATACATAATATAGGCAATCCAACTCATTCCCTTTCCTCTAGGGGTCGAGCTCATCATCCTAGGAGTTCTTTCAACCAATTCTAAACTAAGCACTACAATCTAGGCAGTCAAAGCAACTTGCCTCTATAAGCTAGGAAACCAATTCATTCATTACATTTTTGCTATTTTATGAATGAATCATCTAGAATAGGTAAATAAGTGTCAAAACAACACAAAGTTATAATAATTACATCAAGAAGGGTGAAAAATCCCATAACAAGTCAAAGCTGGTCAAACTGGCTTGATTCGCTGAGCTGAGGAGGAAAATTGTGCCAAAAAACCCTATGCGTCGGGCGCGTGAGCCCTGTGCGCCACGCGCCTTTCCACCTACTTTTTGGGCACTTCCTTACATCCAAATTGAGCTCAGGTTGGATTTTTGGAATGCCCTAGATGTCTACTTTCCAACCCAAGTGGAAATTTCCAATTTTGTCTCTATTTGACCCTCCAAAAGTGGATTCTCCCAGAAGTACTTCCTGCTGGTGCAAAAAGTGGCAGAAAGGTGATTTTCATGATGTTTTTTGAGCTTTTGATCACCCAAAACTTGATGAAATGCCTTGGAAATTGCTGAGCATGTGTATTTCATCATGAAAAATCCCAAAATGTAAGCCACCTGTGATGTGGACCTCCCCATCTTATGGGTCGCGCGCTGAGCGCGACGCATAGATCCAAAAAACCTGTTTCGCAAGCCAAAAATTTTGAAACGACAAAATTTTCTCCAAATTTTCCCAAAATTGGAGTGAAGACCCTCCATCATGTATCATGCTCAGCTAATGAAGCCTCGGCCAAAACTCGAAGCGGATCAGGCCTTTTGCATTGTTTTTGCGCTTTGCTCAAACGCCTCTTGAGGATCTTCATTCTCGCTTTGCAAACATGCATGTGAGCCCAATAGTGAGTCTTCATGTGGCGAAGCATGTCCTTGTCCCTGTTTGCCTTCGCCAACAACTTCTCCAAATGAGTGTTCACCCGGATGAGCATTGATTCCCGATCAATAGGTGTCAAATCACCGGGTCTCCTATGTGCCAATTCTCGGTCTTCCCGAATCTTCCGCAGCTCATAAAGTTCATGCTCATCTTCCAACTGTTTGTTGCGCTACTCTAAGTAGATGATCACCCATTTAGCCATCTGCAATTTCTTTTGTAGTGACTCATTCTCGGCCATTTTCTCTCGGATGATCTCCTTGAGCTCTGAGTTGGGCGAACTAGCATCAACATCAATGATACCGATATCCTGAACTCATGAAGGACCCTCATCAACCATGGGTCTCTTGCCCCTATCCTGAATCTGTACCTGTGCTGAAGACGGAGTCGATACCCCTTCCACATGATGTGGAGATAATATTCGCTCTGCTGATGATGTCAACGAGACCCCTTCCACCCCGGGTGGAGATAGTACTCGTCATGCGGCTGCAAATAAGGCCCTGGGGCCTTTCTGATATGTCACATATACTGGAGCGTCAACATGCTCGGTCTCAGGAATATCAAACTGCTGGGAAGGCCCTCCCTCATCATGAACTATCTTTGGAGGAGGCTGTAGCGCGGAAAAGAAATCATGGGAGATGAAATCCTCCTAAGCAATACCCTGCTGTGCCAACTGATGCATCACTATGATTTTGATCAATGCATAGTGATATATGCTCCTGTGCTAATGTGCCGGGGTCTTCCTCTGTACTTAAGGTACTACCATCCTCTCTATGTTTCGGCACATGAAAAATGGAATGTTCATCATACGTACCCATGTGAAATGCATTAACAAACGAACATGGTACGCATAGAGACGTGAGAATCTGCCCTCACAGCTGAAATACCGAATGATGTGTTTCATCAATGGTGCAAACTCATCTTTCAGGTATCTGAAAGGAAAGGCTGCGCTCAAGTGTCTGATATATGTGGGCTTGACATATGGCTCATAGTAAAACCTGTCCAGCATCTGGCGTTTACTCCATTCCTCCCCCACATTTGGTATCTCGGTGGC
>APFE030229937.1:1059-11603 GCA_000404065.3 Pinus taeda
CTGTTCCAACATGTGCTAGATACCACTGTGATACTCTGTGATAATCAGAGTGGGATTCGTATGACTGAGAATCCTGTGTTCCACGACCGATCCAAGCATATTGATATCAGGTACCACTTTATCCGGGATATGGTACAGTGAGGCGCCATAAGGCTCGATCATATAGGAACTGATGAGCAGGTCGCGGATATTCTCACTAAGCCCCTGGGGAAGGTCAAGTTCCTAACCTTCCGTGAGAGTCTTGGTGTCGTGGAAAGACCCTATGATGTGGGCCCTGTTGGACGATGAGCTCTGGGAGCTCTGGGGGGCTTTGGGGATAGCTTCTCGGAGCTATAAGCACTCATAATGCTTCTGCCCCACCCTTGTGATTATTAAGCTGGTTCGCCACTCATTTATCTATGCCCCGTATGCATCCTACCCATTGAGTTCAAGGCTCATGGGAAGTACCTCTCATTTGGCCAATGAGGTGTGGAAAAGCTAGAGACTATTAGCAAAGACTGATGGACGCATCAGAGATTGCCGTACTCTCTATCTAGGATGGCATGGTCCAACCACTTGATCTGGGATCAAGATTTGTGAGGTCTGGGACCTCTGGACTGATTATGTCAGTCGGGGAATGATGTCTTTGTGACTGACCCACTTCTGTTCTGAAATAAAGAAGCCAGCAAAGCAAGTTTCGGCGGGATGACTCACGATGTTGATTGCACTAATAGATGGAGTTCTCCCTAGTTGAGAGGGAGTGTTAAATTTGGACAACTAGGTCCAAACTCCATGTTCTGATGCTCAAATTAAGAGGCTAATATTTTTGTTGGATTCCTCTTTCTGAGAGGTGTAAAATCCATATAAAAATAGTCTTAATCCGATGAGCAGAACTTATATTTTGAATTTATTATTCTTAATAAATTATATGTGCAAGGTCAGCCAGTTTTGTCATGTAGGCTCACATGCCCAACAGATGTATCACACACCCTCATTGATGTATATAAATACAGGAAAAGTTGGAGAGAATTTGATCACAACTCAACTCACATCTTCCTCTCTCATCTTAGAGAGTACGAGCTACCTGGAGGACGAATTTCAGCCACACGTGGGAAGGACGAAGAGGACAGACCGTACAGATTTTTTGTTGCTAGGGTTTCTGCAACTGGGGTTTCGCAAAAAGTTTGACCAGCGTTGACTTTGGTCAACGCTTGGTCCAATCAAGCTGAAAATTTGTGGGAAGTTCGATTTTTGAAGGCCGTACTACCTGGCACAAAAATCGAGGTCAAAGATTTGACCGTTTTGCTGCTGCGTTGACTTTTAGCTTGCTGCCCCTGCGTTGACTTTTCAGGACACAGCGTTGACTTTTTTAGAATTGACTTGGGTTGACTCATCTACTGGTTGGAGGGTTGTTGTGACACATGCTGGGCTGGCTGACCAAAGGAGACTTTGCTGGTTGAAGCATCCTGTTGACCGCCGAAACGAACACACATTTTTCCTGTTTCTGATTTGTCTTCTGTAAGATCTGCTTATATGTTCTATCTGCATTTTGCTTAACTACTTGTATGATTGCTGTGTGAAAAGTGAAATTGCTCTTAGCATAGAACATCTACAAAACTTTACAAGACAGCAAAAGGTCCTAGCCAAAATCCAGACCGGGTCCCATAGAACAGCCAGCCCCCCAGACAATCATGTTGCCTCCGTGGCCGAAATATGCCACGTAGCGAACATACGTTTGAAATATTCAACAGTCTCTGGTTGGTCATGCATAGTCTCTCACAACATGATAATTTTAGATGCGGAAGAAGGAAACATATTTTGCAGAGCCAAAAATTTGGGGGTCACCCCGAGACCCCTTATGTTCATTGAGAGAATTTTGGTCGTGTGTCCCCCAACTCGGGTAGACTTGCTCTAAGAGGCCCGGTTCTTGCCAGATCAGATATAGGAATGTCAACAAGAGAAGATTCTTGTAAATCAATTTTAGATATGCCCTCTCTACCCCGGAAATGTCGACTGCCCCTATACTGCTTCCGTCTAACCATGATGTTTCTGGCCGAAGAGGGGCTGATGACAGGGGAGGATGACATATTCGGCTTGTGAATGGTCAGTGGCAGGAGATGGAGAGATTCTCTACGCAATAGCAAGTCAAGATCACTCCCAATAGAATTTGTAGGGGATGAAACAAGCGAGTTTGTCAGAGTAACCGAAATCACCGGAGCTTTTCCTTTTAAAGCAGCCTTGATAGATTGAAAGGTGGCAAGACGAGATATTGGGGAGGAAGTTATATCCTTGGAGGCGGATCTAACATTGACAGGAGATGAAGATGAGGATGGAATGACAGTAATGTTAGGGATTGAATCGTGGAAAGAGTGTGTAGACATAGGAGACTTTATGGCCGACCCCGGAGAGGGTTCCAGGGGATGGGGTTGAGAGAACAGATCTTGAGTCCCCAGAATAAACAAATTATCCATAGAACGAAATCTCTGAAAAGTAATGAGGGTAGACTTCAGATAATTTGGAGTCCTGGAGCGTCGCTGGGAAGTATCATATGAAGGGGCACGAGGAATCGAGAAACAGTGGGACATGATCGGGGACGATAACTCAGTCATAGATGGTGAACAATTAACCTTAAATTTATCCCCACCTGCATCACCAAATTCCTTTTTCATGGCGCGTGCACGAGGATCACCATGGAACTTTTTCCTGTTAGCCATCCCACACTAATGACAAGAGCAGTGCCATTTCAGATGACTGGTTTTGTGGGATTGGGAGCACCGAAAAAGTACTCCCCAGTAGTCCAATCTCTGGTGAATTGATAATTCTCCCCAAAACAAATCTATATAATTGGGAAAGCTGCCTGTGTACTCTTTTTCAATCAAGATCCATGCCACCCTCTTATCCTTAGCACCTAAGCACTTGGGATCTACATATACAAATTTCCCAATGGTGTTGCCAATGAGAGAGAGCGATTCTTTTGTCCAGAGCTCGATGGGGAGCGTAGGTAGCTTAACCCAAATCAGATTATTTTGAAGGGTATTATTCTGCAAGGAGTTGAAGCTGATATACCATATGTGCAAGGCCAGAAAACTTTTACCGTGCACCCAAAGAATAGCTCATATGGTGTCCAAAATCCATTATAAAGGGGTATTCCGCAAGGGGTTGAAGCCGATATACCATCTGTGCAGGGCCATAAAATTTTTACCGTGCACCCAAGGAATAGTCCATATTGTGTCCAGAATCTATTATAAAGAGACATAAAGATGTTCAAATTAACATAACACTAACAAACAATGTTGTTATTCAATGTTGCGAGAACAAATTTTCCACTGAAAAATTCTAGTTATCTGAGAATGCAATTCTTATTTTAACATATCACTTATATATTCATCATCATTTTTTTATATATCTATTACATAATGATTGTTCAAATGAATTATAAATAAACTATATACTAAATATTTTCTTTAATATTAGAATTGTTTCTCATTTATTTTGAATTCCTAATTTCAAATGAAAAATACTATTTTATTTAAAGAGTAGTTTTTTAGGATTTTAGGTGCTCAAGGGATTTATTTGATTAAGTTTTTAAATTTAAAAGTTTGAATCTTATATCTCTCAAGTCTAGTTTACAAATCCCCTCTAATTAATTAAAGGCAATTACACTTGAAAACAAATTAAAAACAATTGCACCTACTTTAAAATAATATTTTAAACTACTTATTTTTATTTCTATTTGTTTTATATTATTCACGAGACCTCTTATCTTATTTAGGCCAAAACTACATCTTCATCATGTCCAATATATCAATTATTTTTATTGATCTATTTTATATTATTCACAATACATCTTATCTTATGTAACCCAAAACTACATCATCATGTCCAATATATCAGTTATCTTTATTTTTATCTATTTTATATTATTCACAATACCTCTTATCTTCTGTAATTTATTGATCTATTTTATATTATTCACTATACATCTTATCTTATGTAACCTAAAACTACATCATCATGTCCAATATATCAGTTATCTTTATTTTTACCTATTTTATATTATTCACAATACCTCTTATCTTTTGTAAAAAAACTAATAGTGTTTTGATTTTTCTTATTTTTTTTTGTGAGATTGGTAGGACTACATTTTCATCATGTCCAAGATATCACTCTTATTAAATTTATAATTTTCCACTACTCAATTAAACGCAATTATATTTACTTCTCTACTAATCAATTAAAGACAAATACATTTACTTAAAACATATTTTAAAAAAATTATATCTTTATTTTATTTATTTTAATTATTAGATACTTCTTATTTATGCGGACTTTATTTTTATTTATTTATGTTATGTAGTTAATTAGTTTTAATTAAGTATATACGGCTGAACTCTTGAAACACAACCATAGCCTGATACCATTTAATCTATATTTCTTTCAGTCTTAAAACAACCACACTGATAGCTAATTACATCTATTCTAAACAAAATACTCCTCGTTCAATTTCCAGGTCACTACATATTTAACAATACATATTCTATACATTTAGACTTTAAACCTAGTGCACGTAACAAATTTCCTCATTCAACTTCAAAAAAACCCAAGGTCACTGCATATTTAGCATTACATTATACTACACTTTAGACTTTATAGACTCTAGTGCCATTTCCCACTTACTGGTTAGACCTGGGTCTTCGTCGTTGAGAGGTAACTTTAATAGTTTAATGTAAACCTTTTTAATTTCGTCACTAGCAAAAGAACCCACATTTGCATGTATCAGTGTACAAAAGTTGAGGAAAAACAGTTCGAAAAATGAACAGGAAGAGTTAACGCAACTTGAATGTAAAGTTTGAATACAAAGTTGACTGGAACTACTTGATGTATTTTCAATGTATTTCTAATTTTGCCTTAGTAATATGATTAACTAAGTAAAGCCACCAGTTGTATTGTAATATCAAAGGCAAGAGTAAAATAGACGGTGACTAACATAAGCCTTGATTTCGTTCCAATGGGTGTAGGATTTTCAATGTATTTCTAATTTTGCCTTAGTAATATGATTAACTAAGTAAAGCCACCAGTTGTATTGTAATATCAAAGGCAAGAGTAAAATAGACGGTGACTAACATAAGCCTTGATTTCGTTCCAATGGGTGTAGGATTTTCATGAATAAATACATGTATGTATATACATTTGATCAAAAACTGAATCAGGGATTGATTGTGGCAACTTAAAGCATACATCAGAGTTCAACAGAAGAACCACAGGCATCCAGGAGTGCTATTGTGTAACCCTCGTTACTTAATCCACTGAGAAATGCAAAACCCAATTCCTTAAAATATGTTCTATCACGAAATTCAAGAAGATCACCCATAACAAAATATCTTGTTGGAGGTTGGTGATTGACATCCACAATTTTTGGAGAAAAATTCTTTATGTCGTTCGTGCTTTTCCCTGTGCTCAAATCAGGTAGCTCTAAAGAAGAACATGATGCAGGATCTTCATTTAGAGATCGTTCGTACAGTTGATAATGGAGACTTCTTTTGGTTACGAAGTCGGTTTGATCTTCTTACAGGTGTCACTTTCATCTGCTCTTCACTTGAACCCTGCATTGTAGACAAACAACTCATAAAAAGGTATCTCTGAAACCAAATTTTGGAGATACACAATCAGGCAAGTATGAAATTGGATCACTATCTATAACTCATTCAAATATTTCCTACATGCTGGTTTGTTTTTACATATTTATGGAATGAATCGAGGACTGCCCAGAAGAAAATTTTCAAGGGAAGAATAGATATCCTAGAAATAAAATGGAAACAAGGTGCAGTGAAAAGAGATTTGACACTGAAATAAGAACATGAACAACATCTTTACATAAAATTGCTCACACAACACTGAAAAAATCTGATAAGATATATAAGAAAGATTGGTAGAATGGAAGAAGAGCATCCCCGGCTCCAAGAGAACTATTTTATCAACCTTGTAATGAAGAAACCAAATTCCATTTTTACTTGAAATGCAAAGGAAACAAGGTGCAGTGAAAAGAGAATTGAGACTGAGATAAGCACATGAACAACATCTGTACATCAGATGACTCGCACAACACTGAAAAAGTCTGACAAGATATATAAGGAAGATTGGTAGGATGGAAGAAACCAAATTCCCCTGCTCCTAGACAACTATTTTACCAACCTCGAAATGAAGAAACCAAATTCCACTTTTACTTGATATTTAATGCAATTGATAAGTAAGAAAATGCCTTGCAAAGGTAGAAAAAACAAAGGAAAAGCTTAGCAAGTTTGATGTTGGGATTAAAAGTAGAATACCTCTTTCATCAGAGTTGTGAAGCTCCCATAAGATGGAGAATCATCCATAGACATCTCTTGAGTAGCCATACTTCCTTGCTCTGTTTCCGAGTATGTGTTGCTTCTCCTAACCTTCCTCTCTGGTGTGTGAAATGAATTCTCTTGAGTACTTGATAAAAGCCAGGTATTAAGTTTTCTTTCTGAAGTGTTTACCACCTTTGATGGCAAATACTCATTAAGAAGTTCCACCTTCGGCACATAGGAATCCCTCGGCTCGAAGTTGTTTTCGCAGGGCACAGTCATCTGCATTGAAGAAAAGTGATTTCTCTGGGGATATAGTATCTCCCTTCTCGGTATGGAATGAGCATCTTCTGTAGGACCATTTTTCTCTGCTACAGTGTTCTGATAATGTTCTTGGGCTCTCTTAGAACTTGTACATTTGGCACTCTTTCTATGCACACTGACCAAATATGTAGCAAGCATGGCAACTGCAAAAATAGATGCACCTATAGTTCCAAAAAGCAAGATATATTTCAGTGATTTTGCTGGAGTACTAGAATCTCCGAGATCATGAACAACTGATATGTCTGATCCCCCCTCCCTACTACTCTTTTCCACTAGAGACATGACAGATTCATTATGTCTGAATTCAAATTCATTTTGGCTCTCAAAATTTAGTGTCTTGCACTGACTGGCCATTGCAGGAATATAGTAATCACCTCCACCTGATGATGTGCTCAGTTCCTCTGGATCTTGAATGAAAAGGCTCTCGAAAGACACTGCTTCTGTGTTAGCTTCAAAACTCTGTATTTCACTGTTAGTTTCTCTTTCAGATGAGGAGAAAACAAAGTCATGTGAACCACTATTACCAAAATGAGACTCAGATTCATGAGATACATCTGCACCAATGTCCATAATTGATACCAATTCAGGAATACTGTCCTCAGAACTATTAACATTTTTTTCTGCATCTACTGGTAAGTTTTCTATATCATGTATACTGTCTAGAATGACAGATTCAAGAACATGGGTATTCTCTGCATCAACTGAGACTTCCATCACCTGCTGGTATTCTGCAGCAACTTTTTGTTCTTTACCATATATTATGTCAAATCCTTCTGTTCCAGCATCGATTTCTTCTGGCCATGAGAAGCCGATCTCAAATGAGCGTGGCACCTCGGTATACTCTTGCGATGGAGAAAATAAACCATCAAATCTATCTGCATCCTCTTGGCCTTCGGTTTCAGAGGACAAGGCTGAAGGCTCATAATTGTGATCTGCCTCATTATGACCGTAGTCTGCCCCGCTGCCATCCCGAAAGTGGTCATGGACGTAATCAAATTCATGCCCGTAATGTGCCTCGTTACTCTGCACAGATTCATTTAATCCAGATGGGGGTATGGGCAAAGAACTTTTAGCAAGGCTGGAATGGCTATAGGATGGGTTTTCATCATGCAGTTCCAACATAGAAACTGAATCATCAACAGGTGAAGGTTCATTGGGACTATACTGCATGGAATTGAACTCTGCATCATAACCATACTCTGCCCCATCACTATGCACAAATTGACTTGAGTCCAAAGGGAGTCTGGGCCTAAAACCTTTTTCAGGGATCTCTGGATTTTCGTCATGCGATACCATTGCAGAACCTGAATCCTCAGCATCTGAGGGTTCATTGAAACTACCAGGCATGGAAATATCAGAGACAAAAGACCGTGGCAACTTTTCAGTACCAACTTCAAGCTTATTAAAATTATCATAACCATACTCTGCCCCATCACTGTGCACAAATTGACTTGAGTCAAAAGGGAGTCTGAGCGTAAAACCTTTTTCAGGGACCTCTGGATTTTCGTCATGCGATACCATTGCAGAACCTGAATCCTCAGCATCTGAGGGTTTATTGAAACTATCAGGCATGGAAATATCAGAGACAAAAGACCGTGGCAACTTTTCAGTACCAACTTCAAGCTTATTAAAATTATCTAAACAAAATTCCTTCGTAGATAGCCAAAAACCAGTTGTTCTCATCCTAAGCCCAGACTGCCCATGTTTCTGCAGTGCTTTCAAATTGACATCACAATACATCGGTGAGCTCCAAAGACCTTCAGCACCTCTCAAAACCTTCATTGTAGGACCGTGTAACTTGCTAGACTGCCATGAAGTAGCCAAGGGATTGCCGTGCAATGAAGAGGGAAGAAGTGCTGGACTACCAGATGCTAGAATGGCCACCAATACAGAAACCACTGCAAAGATCAGCACCAAGCAGTTCTTTGCAAAACGAACCCATTTGGGAGCTTCTTCCATTTCATCATCATCACAACTTTCTTCAACCTCTACAACAGAGCCTGACTTAGGCTTTACAATGGAAGTATCCAACCTGGTCACAGCTTCTTCAACTCTATTTGCTTCATTAGAGATAGAGCTGCAGACAATTGTGTCTTCTTCAGGCACTAAATCCATTTCATGTTGTCTATCGTTGCAATACTGATCTGTAATTTGACATGTTTCATCTCCACAAAGTTGCTTATCCTCTGCAAAACCTTCATTACCTTCACATGCCAACCCTGTTGATATGTCAACCGAAGCCATTTGCCTCTCCAAAGACTGCAATTCACTCTCTTGTTGAGGCTCATTATCCGAAAAGTCATCAACCCAAGGCCTGTTCTCTGTAGATACGTCCTCCAAGTGAAGGCCATTGATTCCAACACCCTCATATTTTGAAACACCTTCATCCAAGCCTCCAAACTCCTCTACTTGGTCTCTGTCAAATTCCAATTGGGATTTCCCAGGGCTGTCACCATTCAGAATAAAATCAAGATTTCTATCGGGGCGATAGCGCAGAAACTGCGGCCTCGGAGACAAGTAGTTCTTCTTAGGATCATACGGTGGCAGACCACTCTGTTTTTCCTGCTAAAAAATCTCTATAACATCACATAAATGCCGATGTGGGCAATACCCATATATATAAAATCTTAATGTAAGGGGAAAATAAAGAGAAGAATGTATACTAACCTCAGATAAAATAGAATTAACAGAATTTTCTGCTCTGCGCTGGGGCGTGTGCTCTTCCAGGAACTTCTTTACTTTTCTCTGCAACTCTTCCAATGTTGGTGGCTCCGGCGTTCTTTCTACTTCCATGACATCTCTCTTCTTAATTTCTTTATCCTTGGCTACAGCAAGGGCCTCTGTAACCACTGAGGGAGCGATGGCTGAGGAATGGGGGGTTACAGGTATTTTGTCCCAAGTGGGTTTCCATGAAGAAGGATCCTGTCTATCTGAGGGTACCTTTTTAGCCTTAGAAGAAGCCGAGAAAGTAGGGGAAGCGTAGCTTTTCTTCATTGCTTTCTTCAACGAGGAGGATCGATCTTCAGACCTGGTGGCTTCAGAATAATGGTTGGTATTATTGGTGTTCTCCTTGAGATTATGGATTCTTGAGAAGCTGGGAGAATTGGGCTTCTTCGGAGATTGAAACTTAGGCCGATATGGAAACGCCATGGCTCATGCCAAAGCTTGATATCTCAGCGAACTTGGGACCCTTTTTCTTCTGCAAAATTTGAACACTGTGAGAGGATTTGCAGCGTAGCAGATACTGAGTGTCAGAAATGGAGGGATAAATGTTTGAATCGAAAAGCGATGGGAAGTTGAAGAGATTGCTTCGGACACAAGGGAATGAAATAAAAGCGAGATAGGGAAACACGGTTTTGAAGTCAAATCTTCAATTTGTGAACGTTATAATGTATTTTCAACTACCGACTTCAATTTTTGACCGTTGGAAGTTTAAATTTGGAAACGCACAGTTTACCGGCCAGAAAATTTGGCGTATTCATCGCTAACGTACTACTCATGTTTGGGTTTTTTCCTTATCGGAAGAACAAGTATTTAACCTTTCTAAATTCGGGGGAGCATTTAATGGGTACATGAGAGAGTATTTAATATTCCATACACGCAACATCTTATAACCTTATCTTGTATTTTTATATTTATCCCTAGCATTTAAAGCATTTAATTAGAATGTATATAATACTTTTTAAATAGTGATAAAATTAGTAAGTATGAGTGGTATTTAATATTTTTTAAATAGCGATAAAATTTATTAGAGCCGTGAGATGTTTTTAATTTTTTTTGTTATTTTTTAAAAGTTAATTTTACTTCACGGATTTTTTGGAATTTCAAGTTTTAGCTATGTAATTTGAGTTTCTCACCGTGTTTGACTCTGTTTGTATATTTAAAAACTTTTTTTACATAAATAAAATTTATAAT
>APFE030229942.1:0-10225 GCA_000404065.3 Pinus taeda
CCCTTTTAGCATTATACCAATATTTTATCCCATCTTCAAGATCCTGTTTGGTATGAGAATAAGACTAACTAAATTTTTCCTTTTTGCAGTGGGCAGCCACGACTTTCTCAAGATCATATGTTTGGTAGTTCAGGGTCACACGGTGGCTTCCCTTCAATGCCTTGGCCTTTTCCTCTACCTATTTGAAATTTTACACCACATATGCTCCAATGGTGAGAGGGAAAGCGGGCCATGGTTTCATTTTGCCTTTATTCAATATCCTAGAAAAACCCTGTGTCATTTGGTAGCAGACCCCTCGCAGGAGTGCCTTCTCTGTGACAAACTTGGGTAGGGCACGAGGGGCCTTCTGGGTACTGAAAAATCTCATGAATGTTCCTTCTTGAATGGGAAACCAATGTGCTACATTAACCACAACCCTCATAGACCTCTTTGACATGCATGGTGGTTCATCCCCAAATAGCAACTGGTACAATGGGATGATGAGAGATTCAAAGATTACATCTATGATACCTTTGTATGTCATGTCCAAGAAAACTTTGTAATGGCAGTGCACGGGTTCGGCTACTAATGAGTCCCAGTTGTAGCTATAGTGCTCCAAGTAACATATCGAGCAGACAATGTCGAGGAGGTATGAAGAAATATAGAATAGTGGAGGCTATTCCAGTTGTGGGAGCTTGGTTGTAACTATGTTCATTGTCAAGGATGATGAGAACATGCATTTCGAGTGAAAAATAGTTCCTCGAGTGTCAACGAAAAACATGAGGGGGACCCAAGTGCCCTAAAAAACGTTTCAGTCTACCTTTCCATATAATCAGCACATCATTTCAACAATTAACTAATATACATTGTGCAATCCCTCTCTCTTGTATGCCTAATATGTTCTAACCTGGAACATTGATGGGTCTTGCGACCATTCCCTTACAATGTCCTTCAAAGAGCCACCTAGTATTAAAAACCTCTTATCTCTCAGGGAGTCTATAGTAGTTGTGGATGTCTGCAAGGGAGATAGGGGCTATCGGTGCCCCAACATGATCCCTGATCATCCATGAATACATATTTGTACTTTGCAAAATCCATTAAATAGTTTTTGTGCATGGAAAGATTGTCGGTTATGTTGGTACCTTGTGTAACCTTGATATTTTGATGTTTATGTATACTGGAAAATCCTCCTAGGTTTCCAGAATGTCTGATTTCAGAAACTCCTCATAGATGATTTATCACGAGAGCCTCGTGGTTTTAATGATGTTGCAAGTTGTGTCCCCATATAATGGTGGCTCCTCATCTTGGTCGACCTACCATGACCCGCTTCCTCGGTCACTACGAGCGACCTTAGTGGTAAGGGGAGCCATTTCTTCTTCGAAGGAAGAGATGGATATGCACTCGAGATCCATGTCATATGGAATGTCGAAAATATGATCCCACGATGAGAGATATGACATGAAAATCAAGTAAAACTTCCAAATAAAATGAGATTCAACAGGTGGTAAGATAGTCATAGGGGAGGCAGGTTGCAAGGTCGCAAGGATAGAATTGCTACTATGAGACTTCTTGTATAGGTTGTAGATTGATTGGGGTCATATATTGGTAGGGGTCACAAAGTCACATGTTTGGTTGATTGGGACGCAGGGTCGCAAGTCACAAGGTTTCATTGGGGTGAAGACGCAAGTCGTGTGAAAAGAGATATCACGGTCTCAAGCCACATGACTTAGGTTTCCAGAGGATCAAGGAAAAAAATTTATGGCTTTAGGAGGTCTAGGATTCTTCTAGGTAAGTAGGCTTAGGCTTGTTAGTGAAAACCAAGAAGGTTAAGGTCGCAAAATGGCCAAGGCCTCGGTCGAGTAAGAGTGGAATTTGCAAGGGAAAATTCTTTTGGGAAATGAGGTGAAATATCCAAGTAACATGGGCTAAAACTCCCAAGGTATGGAATGCAGAAGGTTATGGATGCAGAAAAAGACACCTGGAAGCAAATCATGATTACTAGGAAGGCAAAAGGTCACTTACATGGAGCAAAACACGTGCATGGACAAGTCGCATACCTTCCTTACCTTTTGTGCGACCAAAGGAGCAATTATAATGAGTCTGGGTGACCTTCCCTCATATAACTTTGGCCATACATGCAAGGTCGCATCGGTCTGACATGCGACCTTGTGGCCTATGTGACCTTGCGGCCTATGAGACCTTGCGACCAGGTAGTCACAAGGTCGCAAGGGTTGCATGGTCAGGTTCATGGGTGAGTGAGGTATGTGCGATCTTGTGACAATCTAGTCATGAGGTTGTAATGATCACATGGTTGCATCAATGTAGAAGAGAGATAGAAGCAACCTCGTGACCCATGCGATTAGTGAGTCGCACAGGTTGCAACAGTCACAAGGTTTAGACTTACTTGCATTCTAAAACCATGACTGACTGAATTTAGGTAGGAACTAATGACTTAGCTTTACATCATTGAAAGCTTATAATTTTATGAGGTTCTTCGAGATTGGTAAACTCTTTGAGGAGATCCTATTGGCACCGAACGCTCTGCATGATACATGCACATGAAATATCTTATGGTTTCCATATTTTTGGAGGGGTGGTTGTAGCAGCTACAACAATTGGCGATTCCCTAGGAGACTCCAGGAGCTTTGACACCTTCTGGCCTAGCTTAAGGGGACTTAAATAAGTATTTATTTATTGAGTTATGGGTCCCATTGATGGTATTCAAGCCTCTCCTTTGAACTGGTTGGCTTTCCCATCTTGCCAAAAATGGTCTTTATCACACAAGTTAGGGTGCTACCTCTCATTGTCCTGGGAAGGAAAAGGGAACATCAAGTTATGATAGGAGCTTGAAATTTTTTCAGTGTAGTGGTCATGGTACTCTAGTGTTGAACCACTGCCAACGAGCTTCAAAAGTACCCCAACAAGGTCACTACCTAGAAATCTCAAATGTTGCTCCACTGCCAACGAGCCTAGTTAGTACCCTAGAGGAGTTTTTCCCTCACATTTTTGTGCTAGAGACCTTTCTCGGTCCTTTAGCCCTTATTATGAATGGATGGATGTGCTCATTGGCACTTATTTTTCTACTTTTATGTGCACTTTTTTGATGGTGGCTTAAAGCCTGGGTGGACAAGGGATCCTGACTTATTTGACTTGGAAAGAGGTTGCTTCTAGTTTTTTAAAGACCTTATTGTTTTCCCGAAATATATGTATGCACCAAAGGTTTCTTCAGTCTCTCATTCCTTCCTAGTACTAGGGGTGAGCTAGAACTATTCAAAAGTTATCAGCCATGTAAGTGGCTGGAACAGAGTGATGCAAAGAGGAATGGAGGCTGTGTGTACCATCGAGTTCCCCACTACTCCCAATCTGGCACACTAGATCTTTCTTCCGTAACTTAAGTCTCGGTGAGCAAATGGTTCTATAGAGCATGTACGGGAACCAATGTGTAGGGTCATTCTAACCTCTACCTACCATCTCAAACATATTTTTTAAGGAAATGAAACAACAAAATATACTTAAAGGAAAATGATGACTAGCTAGGAAAATAAATATAAGGCTATGGTACAATATCAGGCTAACAACCTTGGGGCCGCTAGGTGAAATAAAACTTAAGGTCTTGGCCATTCACATGGAGAGGTTCTAGTCACCCTCCTGGGGTTTGTAACTTGAAGCTATGTTGGGAAATTTTATCTTTGATCTGGAAGGGGCTAATCCATAAAGCTTGGAACTTCATGTGTTTTCCCCTATCTTCGTGGGCCTGATCCCATTTAAGAACTAGTTCATCCACATTAAACTCACATGACCCTACAGATTTCTTGTCAAACCACATCTTAATCTTGGTTTGATGAATCGGAAATTTCTCTTTAGTCTTTAGTTTTAATATGATACTGATTTTGAAAGAAAATTCATTCAGTTTTAAAGAGAAAATATGTAGCATTATCAAAGACAAGTGAGGTTGGAGCACTTAACCTAGCTATTATGTACTTAATAATGAAAGATATTACCTCATCATCATTAACCTTTCCGCAATGGTCTGTCCTCCACCCACCGGGTGAAATAGTTGGTGGTATTAGTATATACCTATGATGTTTTGATGAGTTTGGCATGATCTCACCTATGAAATCCAACCGTCGTTGCTAAGAAGCTTACTCAACTACTATGGGTTGGAGTGGAGCAGGTGATATTGCTTGCCTACTTGTGTGCTTCTAGCATATGGGATGCTTTTGAGCATAGGCATGTGCGTCCTTGAACAATGTGGGTGAGTAGAAACCTGCCCGCATGAACTTATGGACCGTCATATTGACTGCAAAGTGGCCTCCTACAGGTCCATCATGTAGATCTTTCAGCACTCATTGATCCTCCTCTTATTCTAAACATCTTAGTAGTATGATGAGGTGGTGCTTTCTGAAAAGGTTTCCTTGAACCATTTTATATGCGGCAGCCTTAAGCCTCATTGCTCTCTTATATTTGGAAGACATAGTCTCGGGTAGAGATCCTTACATTAGATATTGCATTAAAAGAGTACCATGAAGAGGATTCATGCGGGCTGAGGAGTTCATTCTGGTATGTTTCAATTCCATGTTCTGACCCTTCTATCTCGAGGACCGGTTGATCACACTCTATATTTTTTTTTATCAGCCACCTCAGCGGTTAGTTTACAGAGCCTATGGCCTTTCATGGTGTGGGAGGGCTTGAACCCCAAATCATATTCTAGGAGGGAGGTCATCTAGTTGGCTCTCCTCTCACCCAGTTCCTGTTGCATGAAGAGGAGTCTGATGGCGGGGTGTGGATCCTTTACTATGACGCGATTTTTTAGGATGTATGGTATGAAGTATTTCACCACTTTGTAGACTATGTATGCCTGCTTATGAATCTTCAGGTAATTTATATTTGCACCTTGGAGCATTGTAGTCATGAAGGATATAGGTCGTTCGTTGTGGTACCCCAATAGAATCACTACCTAGAATTATCAAATTTTTCTCCACTGCAAGTAAGCCTAGTCAGTACCCCAGTGGAGTCGTTGCCTCACCTCTTTGTGCGAGAAGCCTTTCTCAGTACTTTAGCCCTTATTATGAATGTATGGACGTGCTCATTGGCACTTGATTTTCTATTCTTATGTGCACTTATTTGATGGTGGCTTAAAGCCTACGCGAACGAGGGATCTTGACTTATTTGACTTGTAAAGAGGTTATTTCTGGTTTTTCAGAGACCTTATTGTTTTCTCGAAATATATGTATGTTGAAAAGGTTTCTTTAATCTCCCCTTCCTTCCTAGTACTAGGGGTGAGCTAGAACAATTCACAAATTATTTTCCATGTAAGAAGTTAGAACAAGGTGACACAAACGGGAACGAAGGCTACATGTCTCGTCGAGTTCCCCACTACTGCCAACATGACACACTAGATTTCTTTTTCCATAACTTAAGTCTCAGTCAGCAAACGGTTGTGTAGAGCATCTACAGGAGCCAATCCACAAAGCTTGGAACTTCATGTTTTTTCCCCTATCCTCATGGGCCCGATCCCATTCAAGAACTAGATCATCCACATTAAAATTGCATGACCACGCAGATTTCTTGTCAAGCCACATCTTAATCTAGGCTTGATGAATGGGAAATTTCTCTTTAGTCTTTAGTTTTAATACGATACTATTTTTGAAAGAAAATTCATACAGTTTTAAAGACAAAAAATATGTAGAATTATAAAAAACAAGTGAGGTTGGAACACTGAACCTAGATATTATGTAATGATTAATGAAATATATTACCTCATCATCGCTAACCTTCTACAATGGACTATCCTCTACCCATCGAGTGAAGTAGTTGGTGGCTATAAGTATATACATGTGTTGTTTTTATGAGTTCAACATGATTTCACCTACCCCCATTGCTGAAAAGGTTCCTTAACTACTATGGGTTGGAGTGGAGTGGGTGATCTAGCTTGCATACTTGTGTGCTTCTAGCATATGGGACATTTCCGAGCGTAGGAATGTGTGTCCTTCAAGAATGTGGGAGAGTAGAAAGCTACCGACATGATCTTATGGGTCGTGGTTTCGACTACATAGCGACCTCCTGCAAGACCATCATGTAGATATTTGAGCACTCCTTGAACCTCATCTTATTCTAAACATCTTAGTAGTATGCTGAGGTGGTGTTTCTGAAAAGGATTTCTTGAACCATTTGATATGAGGCAGCCTTAAGCTTGAGGACTCCCTTCGGTTTTGCGCACATGGTCTCGAGTAGAGATCCTTGCATTGGGTATTTCCTTAAAAGAGTACCATGAAGAGGAGTTGTGTGGGTCGAGGAGTTCATTATGGTACATTTAAATTTCATATTCCCACCCTTCTATCTCCATGATCGGTCAATCGAACTTTGTATTTTGTTGATCAGCCACCTCGGTGGTTAGTTTACAGATCTTGTACCCTTTCACGGTGTGGGAGGACTTGAACTCCAAATCATATTCTAGGAGGGAGGTCATCTAGTTGGCTCTCCCCTCACCTAGTTACTGTTGCATGAAGAGGAATCTAATGGCGGGGTGTGGAACCATTACTCTGACACGGTTTTTTAGGATGTATAGTATGAAGTGTTTCATGGCTTTGTAGACTCTGTATGCCTCCTTACGAACGTTCAAGTAATTTATCTTTGCACCTTGGAGAATTGTAGTCACGAAGGATAGATGTCATTCATCGTGGTCGTAATCCTTTTGTTTTAGGAGCAGGACCAATGACGGGTCTGAGGTAAAAGTGTAAAATATAAAGTCCTTGCCGAAATCTGCGTTGGACAGGGAAGGATCCTCCACGATTATTCTTTTAATGAATTCAAAAGATTCCTTTTCTTCTCGATTCCATTTGAATATTGCATCCTTTTTATCATATCCAATAAAAGTTAGACAATTTGCGCAAAATCTAAAATAAATTTGTGAAGAAAATTATATTTTTTGAGGAAATATTGCGTACCTTTCTTGGTGCTTGGTCAGGGGATTTGTGCTATAGCTCTTACATGGTCATGATCTACAGTGATTTGATTATGGGTGATGATGTGAAAAAGCAAGTTTCCTTCGAAAACTGTGAATATGCTCTTCTTACGGTTGGGGGAGATTCCATATTTCTGACATCTTTAAAAAATCTACTTCGAATGTTGGAGTTGATCACCCCTTTTCTTTCAGAAAATGGTGACATCGTCTAGGTAGACCACCATGCTTTGACCCATGACACCTTGTATGGAGATATCCATTGCTCTTTGGAAGGTTACCCCAACATTTATTAGCTCGAAAGGCATATGTTGAAGTGCAAATGTCCCCCACTTTGTTCAGAATGTTTTTTTGATCTGATTGGGTTCAACTACTAGGAGCTAATTGTAACCAGAGAAGCCATCTAACAAGGAGAATAGTTTGCATCCCGAGACAATTTGGAGGTTTTTCTAGATGGAGGGGATAGGGTAGTTTTCTTTAACTGAGGCCTCGTTGAGGTTTCATAAATCAATGCACATATGTATCTCTCCATATTTCTTTCGTACTAGCACTAGATTGGATACCCATGTAGAGTGCCTGATCTTGAATATGATGTGAGCATCCAACAATTTCTTGAGTTCCGTTTGGATGAGGGGTTCTAATGTGGGTTGCACCTTCCTCTTGGGTTTCCAGATTGTTTAATTTTGAAAACTCCTCATAGATGTTGTACCGGGAGAGCCTTGTGGTTTTAATAATTTTGCAAGGTATGTCCCCAAAGAAGGGTGGCTTCTCGTCTTGGTCAACCTCCCATGACCCACTTCCTAAGCCTCTGTGAGCAGCCTTAGTGGTCGGGGATCCATTTCATCCTCAAAGTAAGAGATGGATATGCACTCAAGGTCCACAACGCTTGAAATGTAAAAAATACAATCCCACGATGAGAGAGACGACATGAAATCAAGTAAAACTGCAAAATAAAAGAAGATTTAGGAGGTGGTAAGATAGTCGTAGGGAAGGCAAGTGGCAAGGTCGCAAGGATAAAAATGCGACTAAGTGACTTGTAGTATAGGTCATAGATTAATAGAGCTCATATATTAGTGGGGGTCACAAAGTCACACGTTTGGTTGATGGGGTAGTATGGTCACAAGTCACAAGTCAATGGAGGACAAAGGGTCGCAAGTCACACGGTTACGTCGTGGCAATGTCACAAGTCACAAAGTTGCGTGAAAAGAGATATTGTGGTCTCAAGCCACATGATAGGTTTTAAGAGGATCAAGGAAAAAAATTTGTGGCTTTATGAGGTCTAGGATTCTTCAGGGAAGTAGGTTTACGCTTACCAGTGAAAACTTGGAACGTTAAGGTCGAAAAATGGGCAAGATCTGGGTCTAGGAAGAGTGGAATTAGAAAGGGAAACTACTTTTGGGAAATGAGGTGAAAACGAAAAGTTAGATGGGCTAAAACTCCCAGGGCATGGGATGCAGAAGGCTAGGGATGCAGACAAAGACACCTGGGAAAATAATCATGATTACTAGGAAGGCGAAAGGTCACTTACCTGGAGTAAAACACATGGCCAAGTCACAAGCCTTCCTCACCTTCTATATGACCAAAAGAGAAGTTATAATGAGAATGGGCAACCTTGCCTTATATAACTTTGGTCGCTCATGCAAGGTTGCATGGGTATGACATGCAACTTTGCGACCTATGCAACCTTCTGACCACATAGTCGCAACGTCGCAACGGTTGAATGATTGCGTTCATGAGTGAGTGAGGTATGTGCAACCTTGCAACCATCCAGCCACGAGGTCACAATGGTCACATGGTCACATTGATGTCCAAGAGAGATAGATGTGACCTCGTGACCTATGCGACTAGTGAATCACACAGGTCGCATCAGTCGCAAGATTTAGACTTACATCCATTATGTAACTACGACCGACCAACCTTAGGTAGTAACTAGTGACTTAGCTTTACAAAGTTGAAATTATAGAATTTTACGAGGTTCTTCAAGATTGGTGAACTCTTTGAGGAGATCCTAGTGGTGTCGGTGGCTTTGCATGATACAGGGGCTCCGAAAATTTTAGTTTTTCCATATTTTTGAAGGGGTTATTGTAGTAACTACAACAATTGGCGATTCCCTGGGAGACTCCAGGACCTATGACGCCTTATGGCCTAGATCAAGGGGACTTAAATAAGTATTTATTTATGGAGATTTGGGTCCCACTAATGGTATTTGGTTCTCTCCTTTGAACCAGTTGGCTTTCCCATCTTGCCAAAAATGGTCATTATCACACAAGCTAGGGTACTACATGTTGCTATCCTCGGAAGGAAAAGGAAACTTGAAGTTATAATATGAGCTTGAAATTTTTTCAATATAGCAGTCATGGTACTCTAGTGTTGCCCCAATGCCAGCAAGCCTGAAAAGTACCCCAATGGAGTCTAGAAATCTTGAATGTTTCCCCACTGCGAGTAACCCTGGTCAATACACTGGTGGAGTCGTTGCCTCACCTCTTTGTGCGGGAAGCATTTCTCGATCATTTAGCCCTTATTATGAATGAATGGATGTGCTCATTAGCACCTGTTTGTATATTATTATCTGCACTTATTTTATGGTTGCTTAAAGCCTGGGCGAATGAGGGATCCTGACTTATTTGACTTGGAAAGAGGTTGTTTCTGGTTTTTCAGAGACCTTATTGTTTTCCCGAAATTTATGTATGGTCAAAAGGTTTCTTAAGTATCCCCTTCCTTCATAGTCCTAGGGGTGATCTAGAACAATTCACAAGTTATGAGCCATCTAAGCATATGGAACAGACCGATGCAAACAGGAACGAAGGTTGTGTGTACCTTCGAGTTCCCCACTAATGCTAATCTGGCACACTAGATTTTTTTCTGCAACTTAATTCTTGTTTAAAAATAGTTCTGTAGAACATATATGGGAACCAATGTGTAGGGTCATTCTATCCTCTACCTGCCATCTCAAACTTATCCTGAAGGGAAATGAAACAACAAACTATACTGAAAGGAAAGCGACGACTATCTAGGAAAACAAAAATCAGGCTATGGAAGAATATGGGCTACCAATCTTGGGCCCACTAGGTGAAATAGAACTTCAGGTCTTGGTCAGTCACACAGAGGGGTTCTACTCACCCTCCCGAGGTTTGCAACTTGAATATGTGTTGGCCAATTTTCTCTTTGATCTGGAAAGGGCCAATCCACAAATCTTGGAACTTCATATGCTTTCCCCTATCTTTGTGGGCCCAATCCCATTTAAAAACTAGATCTCCCACATTAAACTCGCATGACCTTGTATAT
>APFE030229946.1:1826-32897 GCA_000404065.3 Pinus taeda
CACAATTGTATTGTGCTCTTTGCCTTTCGATCCAACTTCTTCCATTCTTCATCGGTCACTCCCATTGGTTTAGTACCCGGATCTACCGCGATCCATTGATCTTTATCCACCAACAAATACTCCATCTTGAGTTTCCACAACTCAAAACTCTGACCATTGAACTTCTCAATCTCTATCTTTTTGCTGCTTGCCATCTTCTTTCACAACCAGAATCGATCTCGCAGATCTCCCACTGAATAGGTTCTACCACAGGCCCGAGCGAAACCCCTCAGCAACAAAGGTATCCCCTTGAAGCCAAAACAGCTCCGATACCAAATGTAGGTTTTAACCCCATACAGAAATTACCTGCATACGAATTCTAAATCACAGGAAAAATAAAAATGCGAGAGCATAACACATATACACAAAGATTTCCCATTGGATCCCAAAATCGGGACTACCAGCTTGATTTTTCATTATTGTCCTTTCAATGTTACAATACATATTTATACATGCCGAAGCATCCAATACCATGGAACGAAAACCATCGTGTCCAAAACCATGGACCAAAAACCATAGGTATGTTCGCCCAACCTAATATAGGGTCCAAAAAAATTTTTCCTGGGGCGCTGCCCCGGACCCCGTAGAAGGGGGCTACCCACCCCCCTCAAACCCCCCAGACAAGGGGGGGCTGCCGCCCCACTGTGACCCCCCCGCTGCACAATTGGCAGAACGAAGGGGGGCTCCACCCCTTGATTCACTATGTGGGTTAGTCGTGGAAAGGATATAACACAACCCAACAGTTTTTAGGAGGATTAGTAGGTCGACTGACATTGGGACTAGCTGATAGAACTACCCAAATTTCAGGGATAGTGCAGTGACAAGCACCAAGTTCCTATCCTTCATTTCTGTACAATTTCTTTAGTTAGTAGAGGCGGGCATGCTGGAAGCTTCTGTGCAATTTTTTGGAGTGAAGTCTGGGGTCAATGCCAAGTCAAACTCTCTGGTTGACCAATGAGAGGCTTGACAGATTTTCTTTCCAACAATGCAGATTGAGATGTCTTTTTCATAAACTTCTCCGTTGTTCTGGGTGATAGTCAGTTAGGTTGATTCTAAGATTACGTAGTGCAGACAGCCTAGGAAGCATCCTCAAGCTCTACGCAATTCTAGGCAATAGTACATGATCACTGAGGGCTGAGACTGTGTAGTGTAGCTCAACAAAGGTCCATCTATGGAGGGTGCTTCGATCAACATACTTGTTAAAAAATGGCTAAGTGTATGAAGAGTGAACTCGTGAATACATGACCTTGTGAACACACATTCAACACTTCAGATAGACCTTCGGACGACTGTGATGACACTTGCATGATAGTTCTTACAACATCATGTGTGAGTGTGATAAATGTTTACATAGAGAACACAACTCAAACACACCTTCAACATCACCATAACAAGATCACAAGCATGTCATAACAATCAACATGCCGAAGATGAAAGTTGGTTAAATGTGCGAAAATAAAGCAGGACATGTAGAGGAAACACGTGAAATGATTTTGTTGTGATTGTGCACATGCATATTACTAAGGAAAAGATGATATGGCAATGACAAGCAGTCCTGCAAACTCAACTAAGAGGTGTTCCTTACTTACCATACTTACCCTCGAGATGATCATGCATTTGAAAAAGTTTGCATGCATTCCTAATCTTTTCCATTACTTGGTCTCTTGGTCCTTCTCCTTGACTCCTTGGGAGTGATCTCAGCATGTCACATTTTCTAGTACTCATTGGGTGATGGATCAACACAGTTTCGGCGGGAAGTGACTGCTTCCATGACGAGGCCATGGGAAGCCCATTTGGGCAGTTTTTGTATGAAAGGCTGGTAGGACAACTTGGACGACATTGTGGAGTTTTGAGGCATAGAACACTACTATTGGATGGGGGTCTTGGGATGAAACTTCTGTGCAGTTTCTAAACAGAGGGCAGCTAGACTGCTCTGCGCATTTTTGGAGAGTAGTGCTGGCTTCCTGACTACCTTGCGCATTTCTGGAGAATAGTTTTGGCTGAGGTATCTGTGGGCTGCAAGGCTTCAATAGGAAAGGAAGGAAGCTATATGGTTGCAAAAACAAAATGGAAAGTTCTAGGAAGCTGAATGAGGCTAGGTTTCCTGGGAAATGGCTAATTATGAGATCAATGACACATATGTAAACAGTGATAGGACTCGATAGTGATCGCACATGGACACTTAGTGACACAACATAGACCATCCATAATGCATAATACATACTTTTCTTGATGCAACAACCTTCGTGACAAGAGTGCGTAAAGTGAGTGTGAAGCACATCTATGTAATGACAACCACTCATGTGCACATGCTTTCCCTTGAAGCAAAACAACATCCATTTTGCATGACAAACAACAGTCCCTATGCCTAAAGATGACACATGCTGCATAATGATGAGAACATAGAAAACTCTTAAGATCAAGGAGGGGAGCTTGAAATCATCAACTTACCAACGAGTGACCAAGGATGACCGATCGCAGGATCCAAGGTAGGCTGCAAAATTTTCATGCGAGCCAAAATTTTGGAGGGTCGTTGTAGCCGCTAGAACATTGGCAACACCCTAGTAGAACTCTAGCTCTCTGTATGGACCTTGTTTCGTGAAAATAAAGTCTAACCCTTTTAGAAGTATTGTTTGATTCATTGATCATGATCTCTTCCACACTAGCTTGTCTAAAATATGTAGTCCCTACCATTCTCTTGATTGGTCAAAACACATTCCAAGCCAATTCAACTTAGTTGTTTTGATTGGGGATGTGGGGTATATTGATGCACAAGTAATATAACTATCAGAGTTTAAGTTTCATCTCTGGTGTTGCTCCACTGCCTATAGGCCTGGACAGTACCTCAGCAGAGTCACACAGGAACACAAGAATCACTCCGCTACCAATGAGCCTGGTCAGTACCCTAGTGGAGTTACTTGCATCACCTCTCTGTGCAAGAAGCCTTTCTCTTCTATCACCTTATTCATTTTTCGAAGAACTGTGCATAGGCAATTATTTATTTCAAAGGCGGAAGAGGGATCCCGACTTATTGAGAGCAAAAGAGATTTTTCCTTCAAAGAAGTATGTTATATATACCTCTAACATAATCATTAAGGTTTTCCCCCTCACCTTACTATACTTAACTGAGATGACAAGGGTTAACCCAAAAGAACCGATTCGAGTAGGTGGTACTAGTTAACAATGAAACCATTGTGTTTTCACCAAGAATTACTCTAAACGTAATATATTTTCCATCAAGGAATCATTGATTGAAGACAAAAAGCTCTTCATAAGAGAGAGGATACTAGATAACCAAGTATTGATAGTTGTACAAGTCCTCTTATATTTTCCTAGCTTGTCTTGGGAGCCAACACAGTTTCATGAGAGGCTAATCTACGGGTACAAGTAAGCAAAGAAAGAAAATATCAAAAAGCATAAGTAAAGCGCAAGCAAAGAAAGTAAGAAAAGAAAGAAAACAAGCAAATCAAACCAAGTAAGCAAGAAAACAAACATGAAAACCAAAAATCAAAGCAAAGCAAGAAGCAAATACTACTCCTACTCCTACGTTAAACAGTGCATGGGCCTACTCATGTGAAGTGATATTTCCAATGCAGCCACCAGCGCATTGACCGGCACATGTTCACAAAGGCATGAAAAATATCCATGTAAACCAGTGAACTAGAAATATTGATCAATGAAGACCAAAAAGATCTGAGTTCTAAAACATCCACAGAAATGAAAAGAGTGAATTCACAAGACAAACATTCTATGGACTTAACATGGTGTTGTGACACACTACATGAAAATGATAAGCATGAAAATTCTCGACTGTGGCAGATAAGAAAACATGAGAAAGAGAAACATATTATGCCTTGCAAGTGTGCTTGTTGTGTATGATTCCTCTATTGCACGAGTGATGAGATCATGTGATTCAAGTGGAGGAAGTGAAATTTGTGTGTTTGGTTGATCTTTAATGTGAAGCAAAGAGTGATGAGGAGCCATGTGTGCTTCAAAATTTTTCTAATCGGAAGTGGATCTAACCTCAGGACAACGAGGGCCTGAGATAACCATCAATCCAGGCTGAAGTGCCTCGATAGCTTACGAGGTTTCCACTCTGTCAATAGATAGATCATCAGAGACCAGTGGCTTAGACAGATTAATAGTGAGTGAATGAACATCGTGATCAAATGAGAAAATATAAATATCATGACAACCATGATCAAAAAATTCAGGATTTTCTTTGGCATCCTCATGATTTGCTGAATCGCGTAGAGGGGTAGATGAGAAGCAAGGATGTTCACCCTCTGTGTTTTAAGAAATGACAGATGGGACATATTTCACAGGAAGATGTGTCCTCTCCACAATGTAATGACACACTGACATCCGGTGTGTTTTGTGAATGATCAGAAGTAGAAACATCCAAAGATCAGTTTTCATAGGGGAAATCAAAAGTGGCAAAATCACAAGGGATGTCAGGAGAGAGCAGATGAGGCATGGATGGGAGTCATACTTCACCATGGGTTCTTCTTCAGATTCCTACACACACTCATCATGAATGATAGCATATATTGGCTACACAACACCAACTCTGTCGACAACTTGATCCTTGTTCACAACAAGTGTGGAGTCCGGAATGGAGGAACACAAGACAGTACAATCCATAGGATCAACAGAACATGGGGATAGAGGATGAGGTAAAAAATCCACATGACAATCAACAGAATTGCAATCCAAATCCGTGCAGATATCAAGAGCAAGTGGTGTAGGAGGATGTGACAGTTCAACAGATGTGCACACATATTCTCCCACCTCACACTATGAAGCTAGAGCCCTTTGATGAGAAAAGGGTAGAAAATCACTTGTGACAACGACCTTGTCTGTCTTAGATTTGGAATCTCTAACACCAAGGTATTCTAGGAGGGTTTGAATGATTTAAGAATTGTGGATTTTTAGATATGTAAAGAAGAAACTTAAATCTTCCATCGATAAATTCCAAATCAATTTCATCTTCATGAAATCGGTATGCAATATTAAAAAAGCATGTGTGAAAGTTCTTAATGGATTCATTAGGTTCTTTTTGTAATTTTAGAATTTATTTATTAAGTGCTTGATGGCCCAAATGATGGAAATCACGGTCTATCTCTATGATCAACTGAGTGAGAGAGTGAATATAGTTCTCGGGTAGTGTGGCACACCAATGCAGTGGGTGTCGTCGAAGCGTGTGTGCGAACAACGCACACCTCATGTAATATTCATGGATTTTATAATTTTGATATATAACTACTAATATCATTCTGTGTTCAATCCAAGCCATTTCACCTTCACCTTCATATGTGAATTGTGACAAGAGATTCCAGAGCCCTCCGAGACTAATTCATCTCCATAAGACATACACTCTGGAGGAGGAATTATGTAGTTAGTCATGATAAGTATGCAAAGATTCAAAACAGATTGTGAGGACTAAACTTGTCATCTGGCCCTCCTTCTAGTGCCAGAAATGTTAACGATGCTAGACCCGCCAAAATTCAGAGGATCTACTCAGTAAGAAGTCTCAACTAGATGTCGCACCATCTGGTGTAGGAGCCCCATCCGATATGATGGCCCAGTTTCCATTGTCTTAAATTTTTTCCTTATCTCTTTCTTGTCAGTACATGAGAGTGGTTTTCTTTGTCTTCTAACAATGAGGTTCACATGCTTGGTGAGTGCTTAGTGTTACTTGTGTCAAGGTTCTTTCACTACAGAGGGAGAGGGCGAGAGTGAGTCTCAAGTTGAAAGGGAATAGTCCCAACTCTGTTAGAGACACACAACACTATAGGACGTGCACAACTTCCAGCAGAGTAGCATACACATATGTGGCAGTCACAAACACATAATGAATGGATAGCATATACAACACTCAACGGAATATTCAACATGAGTGCAACAGTTGTTATAACAAGTTTATGAGAAAGGTTTTGTCAATTGTCCAGCGGAATAGTCCACATAGGCGAGACAACGTCAACAACTGACACAACACATTTTCGAAAGAATATGTACTAGAATAACTGAAATAGTTCAACTATCTTAATACAAGTTAAATAAAAATGCATTACAAGTGTCCAAAGAATAGTCTTACAAATTAATACAATCCATGTGTGAAAATTTGCTGGCCTGTTAAAAGGCTTTTGAATTAAGAGAAAGTTCCAAGAAACATCAGTACAACATTACATCACTAACCCTGATAGGAGGACGTTAGAGCCACTACTCGCTCCTCAAAGAAAAGACTACAGACTCTCAAGGCCATGTGAGAGGAGTGTTGGCTTGATGGGCCCTGATCCAAGTTCAGTGTTGGGTAGCCAAGCAAATCCCTACACTATTGGCCCTTTCAGCATTAGTTCACAGAGGGTGGATTATGGGCTCACCCGAAGTAGTACGGGGGGATGTAGGAACCAAGTTTCTGCACCCTGAGATGGTTTTGATGACAGTTTTCTATCTTAATCCATGTCTTCGCATAGATCAATAAGCCCTTAGGGCTTATCGATGTAATTCCTCTTCCGTATTTCAGAAACCCTACGAAGGTACCTGACTATCCTTCACACAACCCTAAACAGTTGCTATAGGGATTAATGCACGGGTGTTTGGTCATGTAGAAAGCCCTCAAGGATCTTCTCGGGATCCTCGGTAGACAATTAGATTAGCTGTAGCTGTCACAAATATACATGCATATCTATGTTTAACAAATGAATATCAAAGAGAGAAGGAATTATTACCTTGAGTCTTAGTGTGGTATTGCTGGAGAGCACAATGCAGCTAGGCGGAAGACCCCTGAGCTGGCTCCATATAAAAACCTACACATAGCAAAGACAAACGTAATATCACAACATAAAACCTTGATAAACAAATGCATGAACATATAAAAGATATCTAGTCGCATATAACCAAGCCACTCATGCTTAAAAGATATTAGATCATCATATAAACAAGTTTATACTACCAACATCATGGAGTGGACAACACAACTGTAGTTATATATTGATGTAGAAAGAGTGATTACAACCATCAGTTGCATTAGCCTTCCCTTACCCCTCCAGCTCCTCTCTATCTCTCTCCCTTCTTAACATCTTCTGATGCGTTAGTCTAAGACTCTGTTCGACAGCAAAATAGGCAATCCTTTCAAATGTTTCGACCCTTTTCACAATGGCCCAATCCTTGCATATATATCATGTACAATTAGGGTTGCCAAGTCCTTCATGAGTTCCATTACGCAAAAGCAGTGATGTTTCCATGCTTTAGTGCTCTTTCCCATTTGCATACTCCATTAGGAATTAGTAATTCCCCCGAACAGGTCAAGTTCTGATGTTTCCCTGCTTTTATGAGCTAACATAGGATAGAATCTAGGGATATTTTATCAGTCAATTCGCTCCTTTGACCCATAGAGCTTGATGTAGGTTCACGAACGTTGTTCCCAAGGTAGTAAGTAGAGTTACCCTAGGCACTAATACACCCTTAAGCTTTATGAGAAGCTTTATAAAGCAGGTTGATAGTGTCTAGACAGTGTTAGCTTGACAAATGAGCCTGTGAACTTGGTCAGTCCTTTAGTCATCATTTCTTTGTCCTCCGAATTAATGAGGAGGTCATTTTCCTTTATAACAGATTCCCCCTAAAGTGTGAGATCAGAGGCTGTGACGATGGCTGAAATACTTTATATTTAACTCTCCTTTTATTTGGAAGAAAGGGGGGATCAGAGCTTCATGTGGTATGGGAAACTTGATACAACACATATATATAAAACAACTAAAATCATGTCCTGAGTTGGGCATTCCCACGCTTAGTAACTATGTCAGAGTGATTTTCTCAGAAAAGAGATATGATGATGCTGGCCGCCGATACGAAAAATGTGGAATCGGTGTCATAATAGGATCATTCTGATGAGCTATCTCCAAAAAAACTAACTGTAACTTGGGAGAGGAAACAAGGCTGAGTGATGCAAGCCTCTACCTAAGGTCTTGATTTCTACTTCACTGAACAACATAGATCGATACATGTGAATATAGGCACTGATGTCAAACATGCATGAAATCATCTGATTATCAGTCAATAATGGAGACCATTAACAGACGCGAGGATGGCCACCAATAATGGTGATGGTCTCAAAGATTCACAGTACAATCTAGCGAGTGTGAAAAATGTTTTTGTCATCGAACACTGATAGAATTGTTTAACCAGGAGCCAATAATGAAAACCCCTAATCAAACATAAGGTGCCCTGCCATTGATGTCTGCAAGTACCAAGGCACTGAAGTATTTCTAGGTCATTTTCCTAGATAGAGTGTTGAAGTCAATACGAAGAGACCTGTCGAAAGGTAGGTAGTAAGATTGATGTAGGAGCCTCCTACTCAGAATATTATTGTTCATTTGGTTGATTTACGGGGTGATGTTTTTAATTATTTTTAGGAATCTTGTATAGATTGAGTGAGAAATCTATGTGTGAGGTTTTCAGTTGTGAAATATTATCAACTATGTGAGAATATCAGGGATAATTGATATGTGTAGATCTCGTAGAGATCTTTGGGATTACAAGATCCTCGAATAGGAATTAGTTGAGTAAATTATGGGAAAAATCATGGATTTAGTATAATCCATAATTATGTAATTAATCTATAAATGTAAGCATGCGAGGAGAGTGAGAAACAGTGTTAGAGAGAGCTAAGTAGTGGAGAGAATCGATCAGAGAACGAGATGTTCTGAATATATATGTAAATACTATTATGAATGAAAGGAGTTTGTGTTCAAAACTTTTTTCTGCGTGATCTTTTATTGTGTGATTTGGTTTCATTGATTCTTTAAATCGTAGGCTAAATCCTCTGTTAAATATAGGAAATTGTGTGTGAAATTAAAACCTTTAGTGGAGTCTAGTGTTTGAGGACCACCTAGATAAAGGCTTTAATTTGTTGATCGCAGATTGAAAGTGGATAGAGATTGAATTAACTGACAAATCATCATTGATCACAGGGTGGATCAATGATGAGCTATTTGGGAGAAGATCGACGATGTTCGCTGGTGAATGTACACGCATGTTAAAACAAGAAACAAACCTAATAACATTATAAAATCGAGTTAATTGATAAATAGATTGTGACCATTGAAGTGATCTGATGGTAATCGCGTTGGAAGATCCACACATTTTAATCCAATTTTCGGACATGATATTTTATGGCCTGTGATTTAATCCATTTGAATGTTGGATCGATCATAGCCACTCATTATGAAGGGATGATATTCGACGGATATTGCTTCGGAAGATGTGTGCTGGTTAGCATAAATTTTGGACGCAATAAGGTTTGAATTGGATTTTAATTTGTTTGGGTTCCATGAAAGATATTGGGGTCAAATATTTTGGTAAATAGGAATTTTAATTGTTCAAATTCTGGATTTATGTAAGGTTGCAGTTTCGCTGCATCAAATTGGTATCAAAGAGGAAGAAGATTCTACTTGAAGTATGGTTATATTGCAAATTTGCTAGAATTAGTCTTTATAATTTTTGTGTAGAGTAACAACAGAGGAAGGTGAGAATATTTGTAGTAGCCTAGAGCAAGGAGTACTCATATGGTTCCAGAGAAGAGAACCAGAGAAATGCCAAAAGACTGAGCTCAGAGAAGAGAAGCTTGGTGAGGTATCAGGTAGCAAGGAGGACTTGTTACTGCAGAGGTTTTGTTGCAGCTCTTAAATGTTGTTACCAGAGACCAAGAAAGCATATGACAAGGAAAATCAGAGGCACAACGGAAGAAAAGGAAAATAAGAGCAGTCAGAGTTAAAATTTGATTGAGGTAAATATTTTCTTTTATTCAATTTCGAATATTGATTTGGGTTTGAAGAATTAGTGAAAATGAACATGGAGAAACTTAGGAAAGGTTCAAATAAATGTCAGATGAGTCATGAAGAGTGTAGGATAAGTATTGCAGTGATGAGAGCAAAGTTGAATATACTACAAGAATGGTTTCAATAGAAAGAGAATGAAGACCGAAGACATGGATGGAGAATAAGGAAAGGAGTCAAGTGGAATCTATTACAACAGAAATGGAATGCTATGTTGATGAACAAAATTGAAAAAAATACATATTTTTTTTGTTGGAGAAGGAGAGACCATAGGAATTGAGTCACAACAAAGAGGATTTGCTGAAACCCAGAAATCCCATGGTGGGAATTTGGTGCTTGAAGCATCAAATGAGGCCAAAAGGTCTTGTATTTTTAAAATTGATAGTTCGTATGTGAATACAGGTATGGTACTAAATAAGGAATTTATTGCTATAGAGACATATAATGACCATTGTTATGATCAAGAAGTCTTTTGTGAACCTGAAGGAAATTGTGATGATTGTTTTTCACTCCATGAAGTTGAGTTTGCAGCGCAATTAGAGAAGGAAAAAGTAACTAAAGAGACAGAATCCTAAGAAGTTGAGACTAGAGAAACTGTAACAAAAAGGAGGAAATGACACCATATAGAACATCAAATATGTTGATCTGATTAACAAAGAGGAATTACTCCAAGAGCATGGTGGAGAAAATTGCTTTACAGATATATAGAATTTGGTTGACGGTTCGAGTGATGTTGATGATGAAGTTCCAGATTTAGTTCTTACTAATCTCAGCATGACAAAGTTACTTGGAAAAGCTATAGGTATAGACGGTGAACCAGTTCAAGACTTGTTCAAAATTTGGAAACCAGGAAAATGGGTATTCAAGTTTAATAATTCTCTGAAGATATTATTTTGCGAATTTAATGCCAGACTACATGATGAAGTTATTCCTTTGAAGGACCATTAGCAAACCAGAGTTTGGAATCATGGAGGTAGCAATTCATTTAGACTTTTAGTTGTCACATTACTATAGAAAAGTGACAAACCTCATAGACAGGAGTCTATGATTTTTTTTCTACATTGAGAGTCTGATGCAAGAGCATCCTACTCAGAATATTATTGTTCATTTGGTTGATTTAGGGTGTGAGGTTTTTAATTATTATTAGGAATCTTGTATATATTGAGTGAGAATCTATGTGTGAGGTTTTCAATTATGAGGATAATTTATATGTGTATATCTCATAGAGATCTTAGGGATTACGAGATCCTCGAATAGGAATTAGTTGAGTAAATTATGGAAAAAAATCATGGATTTAGTATAATCCATAATTATGTAATTAATTTATAAATGTAAGCCTGCGAGGAGAGTGAGAAATAGTGTTAGAGAGAGCTAAGTAGTGGAGAGAATAGATAAGAGAACAAGATGTTCAGAATATATATGTAAATATTGTTATGAATGAAAGGATTTTGTGTTCAAAACTTGTTTTTGCGTGATATTTTATTGTGTGATTTGGTTTCGTTGATTCTTTAAATCATAGGCTGAATCCTCTGTTAAATACAAGAAATTGTGTGTGAAATTAAAACCTTTAGTGGAGTATGGTGTTTGAGGATCACCTGGACAAAGCCTTTAATTTGTTGATCACTGATTGAAAGTGGATAGAGATTGAATGAACTGACAAATCTTCATTGATCACAGGGTGGATCAATGATGATCTATTTGGGAGAAGATCGACAATGATTGTTGGTGAATGTGCATGCACTTTAACACAAGAAACATACCTGATACCATTATAAAATAGAGCTAATTGATAAATCGATCGTGATTGTTGAAGTGATCCGATGGTAATCACATTGGAAGATGCACACAGTTTAATCCAATTTTCGGACGTGATATTTTATGGACTGTGATTTAATCTAGTTGAATTATGGATCAATCATAGCTATTCATTATGAAGGGACAAGATCCAACAAATAACGCTTCAAAAGATGCATCCTGGTTAGCATAAATTTTGGACGTGATAAGGTTTTAATTGGATTTTAATTTGTTTAGGTTCCACAAAAGAGATAGGGGTCGGATAGTTTGGTAAATAGGGATTTTAACTGTTTAAATACCAGATTTATGTAAGGTTGCAGTTTCACTACATCAAAGTGGTATCAAAGCAGAAGAAGATTCTTCGTTAAGTATGATTATATTGAAAATTTGTCAACGTTAGTCTTTATAATTTTTGTGCAGAGTAACAACAGAGGAAGGTGAGAAGATTTGCAATAGCCTAGAGCAAGGAGTGCTCATATGGTTCCAGAGAAGAGAACTAGAGAAATGCCAAAAGACTGAGCTTGGAGGAGAGAAGCTTGGTGAGGTTTCGTGTAGCAGGGAGGACTTGTTATTGTAGAGGTTTTGTTGCAGCTCATAAATGTTGTTACAAGAGACCATGAAAGTATATGAGAAGGAAAATTAGAGTTACCTGGCAAAGCTATAGGTGCAGATGGTGAACTAGTTCAAGACTCATTCAAAATTTGGAAACCAGGAAAATAGGTATTCAAGTTTAATAATTCTTTGAAGATATTATTCTGCGAATTTAATGCCAGACTACATGATGAAGTTATTCCTTTGAAGGACCATTAAAAAAGTAGAGTTTGGAATCATGGAGGTAGAAATTCATTTAGACTTGTAGTTATCACATTACTATAGAAAAGTGACAGACCTCATAGACATGAGTCTATGATTTTTTTTCTACATCCGGAGTTTGATGCAGGAGCATCCTGCTCAGAATATTACTATTCATTTGGTTGATTTAGGGGGTGATGTTTTTAATTATTTTTAGGAATCTTGTATAGATTGAGTGAGAAATCTATGTGTGAGGTTTTCAGTTGTGAAATATTCTCAACTATTTGAGAATATCAGGGATAATTGATATGTGTAGATCTCGTAGAGATCTTAGGGATTACGAGATCCTCGACTAGGAATTAGTTGAGTGAATTATGGGAAAAATCATGGATTTAGTATAATCCATAATTTTTTAAATAATCTATAAATGTAAGCCTGCGAGGAGAGTGAGAAACAATGTTAGAGAGAGCTAAGTAGTGGAGAGAATAGATAAGAGTGCGAGATGTTCTGAATATATATGTAAATATTGTTATGAATGAAAGGATTTTGTGTTCAATTTTTTTTTTTGCGTGATATTTTATTGTATGATTTGGTTTCGTTGATTCTTTAAATCGTAGGTTGAATCCTCTGTTAAATACAAGAAATTGTGTGTGAAATTAAAACCTTTAGTGGAGTCTGGTGTTTGAGGATCACCTGGACAAAGGCTTTAATTTGATGATCACCGATTAAAAGCAGACAAATATTGAATGAACTAAAAAATCATCATTAATCACAAGGTGGATCAATGATGATCTATTTGGGAGAAGATCGGCAGTGTTCATTGGTGAATGTGCATGCAATTTAACACAAGAAACATACCTAATAACATTATAAAATCGAGTTAATTGATAAATTGATCGTGATCGTTGAAGTGATCCGATGGTAATGGCGTCGGAAGATGCACACACTTTAATCCAGTTTTCAGACTCGATATTTTATGGACTGTGATTTAATCTAGTTGAATTTCGGATTGATCAAAGCCATTCATATGAAGGGACGAGATCTGAGGGATATCACTCCTGAAGATGCGTGCTGGTTAGCATAAATTTCAGATGTGATAAGGTTTTAACTGGATGTTAATTTTTTTGGGTTGCATGCAAAGAGATCGAGTTTAGATAGTTTGGTAAATAGGGATTTTAACTGTTTAAATTATGGATTTATGTAAGGTTGCAGTTTCGCTGCATCAAAGTGGCATCAGAGCGGAAGAATATTCTGTGTGAAGTATTATTATATTGCAAATTTGTTAGCATTACTCTTTATAATTTTTTTGCATAGTAACAATAGAGGAAGGTGATAATATTTGCATCAGCCTAGAGAAAGGATTGCTCATATGGTTCCAAAGAAGAGAACCAGAGAAATGCTAAAAGACTGAGCTCGGAGGAGAGAAGCTTGGTGAGGTATCGGGTAGCAGGGAGGACTTGTTACTGCAGAGGTTTTGTTGTAGCTCATAAATGCTATTCTGAGAGACCAAGAAAGCATATGACAATA
The DNA here is from genome assembly GCA_000404065.3 of Pinus taeda. NCBI lineage: Eukaryota > Viridiplantae > Streptophyta > Pinopsida > Pinales > Pinaceae > Pinus > Pinus taeda. The sequence goes on from APFE030229946.1 coordinate 15,815, forward strand.
AAAATCAAAGGCACAACGGAAGCAAAGGGAAAAGAAGAGGAGTCAGTTTTAGAATTTGATTGAGGTAAATATTTTCTTTTATTGAATTTTGAATATTGATTTGAGTTTGAAGAATTATTGAAAATGAACATGGAGAAACTTAGGAAAGGTTCAAATAAATGTCAGATGAGTCATGAAGGGCATATGATAAGTATTGCAGTGATGAGAGCAGAGTTGAATATACCACAAGAATGGTTTCAAGAGAAAGAGAATGAAGACCAAAGACATGGATGGAGAATAAGGAAACAGGTCAAGTGGAATCTACTACAAAAAAAATGGAATGCTACGTTGATGAACAAACTTGAATAAATACATATTTCTTTTTTGGTGGAGAGACTCATAGGAATTGAGTCACAGGAAAGAGGATTTGCTAAAAACCAGAAATCACATGGTGGGAATTTGGTGCTTGAAACATCAAATGAGCCAGAAAGGTCTTGTTTTTTTAAAACTGATAGTTTGTCTGTGAATACAGGTATGGTACTAAATAAGGATTTTTTTGCTATAGAGATAGCTAATGACCATTGTTATGATCAAGAAGTCTTTTGTGAATCTAAAGGAAATTGTGATGATTAATTTTCATTCCATGAAGTTGAGTTTGCAGCTCAATTAGAGAAGGAAACAGTAACTAAAGAGACAGATGCCAAAGAAGTTGTGACTAGAGAAACTGTAAAAAAAGGAGGAAAGGACACCATAGAGAACATCAATTGTAACGATGTGATTAACAAAGAGGAATTACTCCATGGTGGAGAAAATTGCTTTATAGATATATAGAATTTGGTTGACAGTTCGAGTGATGATGACGATGAACTTTCAGATTTAGTTCTTACTAGTCTCAACACATCAGAGTTACCTGGAAAAGCTATAGGTGTAGATGGTGAACCGGTTCGAGACTCATTCAAAATTTTGAAACCAGGAAAATGGGTATTCAAGTTTAATAATTCTCTGAAGATATTATTCTGTGAATTTAATTCCAAAATACATGATGAAGTTATTCCTTTGAAGGACCATTAGCAAAACAAAGTTTGGAATCCTAGAGGTAGCAATTCATTTAGACTTGTAGTTGTCACATTACTAGATAAAAGTGACAGACCTCATAGACAAGAGTCTATGATTTTTTTTCTACATCGGGAGTCTGATGCATGAGCATCCTGCTCATAATATTATTGTTCATCTGGTTGATTTAGGGGGTTATGTTTTTAATTATTTTTAGGAATCTTGTATAGATTGAGTGAGAAATCTATGTGTGAGGTTTTCAATTGTGAAATATTCTCAACTATGTGATAATATCAGGGAAAAGTGATATGTGTATATCTCGTAGAGATATTAGGGATTAAGAGATCCTCAAATAGGAATTAGTTGAGTAAATTATGGGAAAAATCATGGATTTAGTATGATCCATAATTATGTAATTAATCTATAAATGTAAGTCTGCAGGGAGAGTGAGTAACAATGTTAGAGAGATATAAGTAGTGGAGAGAATAGATCAGAGCACGAGATGTTTTGAATATATATGTAAATAATGTTACGAATGAAAGGAGTTTGTGTTCAAAACTTGTTTCTGTGTGATCTTTTATTGTGTGATTTGGTTTAATTGTAGGCTGAATCCTCTGTTAAATACAGGAAATTGTGTGTGAAATTAAAACCTTTATTGGAGTCTAGTGTTCGAGGATTGCCTAGAGAAAGGCTTTAATTTGTTGGTTGCCGATTGAAAGCAGACAGAGATTGAATGAACTGACAAATCATCATTGATCACAGGGTGGATCAATGATGATCTATTTGGGATAAGATCGATGGTGTTCACTGGTGAATTTGCATGCACTTTAACACAAGAAACGGACCTGATAACATTATAAAATCGAGTTAATTGATAAATTGATCGTGACTATTGAAGTGATCCGACAGTAATCGCGTCGAAAGATGCACATAGTTTAATCCAATTTTCGGACGCAATATTATATGGACTGTTCTAGTTGAATTTTGGATCGATCATAGCAATTCATTATGAAGGGATGAGATCCGATTGATATCGCTCCAAAAGGTGCATACTGGTTAGCATAAATTTCGGATGCAATAAGGTTTGAACTAGATTTTAATTTGTTTGGGTTCCATGAAAGAGATTGCGGTCGAATAGTTTGGTAAATAGGGATTTTAATTGTTTAAATTCCAGATTTGTGTAATCAGTGCAACTTCACTTCATCAAAGATGTCCTATATCAGTCGACACAAAACGGGACAAGAATGATTGCTTTTTGAGGAATCTTTTGAACATTGGGTCAAAGTGATAGAGGGCATGATGGTAGGATATTCTTGATGGGTTGATGGAGGAAACAGAAGATAAAGGTTTTCCCTTGAACAATAGAAGGCACGACAATGATTTTAACCATGCGGCACTAGAATCATGAACACCAAAGAGTGTTAGGATATAGAGATGCAAGAACATTATGGTATATAGGCTAAACTCATAGGATGGTAAGATTCATATTGAGAGGCTATCACAAGGAAGGTTTATCTGAGGGTGTGCCATGTTCCAGGGAGCGATTGCTACCAAAAAACTCTTTCAAAATACGGAACATAACGCAGTTGTATTGTCCACTTTCTCCATCTGATTAGTTTAGTAAGTCCAGATGGGTAAACTCATCGATATTTTCATGTTTTAAGAGTCTAAAAAGGACCGCAAAAAGAGCAACTATATGCCCTATCTGATTAGTTTAATGAGTCCAAACAGGCAAACTCGTCGATCTTTTCATGTTTTAAGAGTCTGAAAAGCATCGTAAAAAGAGTGACTCTATTCTTCATCTATGTAATTTAATGAGTCCATATGAGATAACTCGGTGGTATTTTCATGTTTAGAGAGTCTGAAAAGATTGTAAATAACAACTCCAGGGTGGTCCCTTTGTCATAGTTTTTAATCAGGTGCGACAAAAGTTTAATAGTATACCCAGAACGGTTCCTTTTCTATGAGTTACTCTACTGAGTCCGGATAAAGAAAAACTTATGCTTAATAGATGTTGGCCTCATTTTGTTACGAGTACGATGAGACAGAGTAAACTCAATATTCATCATGAATTTTTAATGAGTCACATGACGACAAACTCAATACCTTCATCGAATTTTAATAAGTCAAAAGAAGAAAACTCAGGGTATCTTTTTCAGTTTAGTGAGTGGGAAAAAAGAGGTAAGATAACTTCTCATTCCTTCTTCGTAGATTAAACGAGCCCGAAGAAGAAAAGCTTGGGGATTTTGCAATTTAAGAGAAAGAAATAGTCCCAAAAAATTAATCACTGCTATCGTCATCATAAATTTTTAACGAGCCCAATGATGAAAACTCGGGGTTTTTTTATTTAACGAGTGAGAAAAGATCATAAAAACAATTATAAGAGCTTATTCATAAGTGTTTAACAAGTCTAAAGAAGGAACTCGAGGGTTTTTCATTTTTATGAGCGATAAAAAAGTCCCAAAAAAGAATGCCCAATTGATCTTTTTCAGTTTAATGAGCTAGAAAAAGAGGGAAAAAGAGTTGATCGGACCGTCGTCGTAAGTGTTTAACGAGCCTGACAATGAAAAACTTAGGGATTTTTCATTTTTAGAGTAGGAAAACATCCCATAAAAGAAAGTTCTCATAAAGAATTGCACATGGTCATTTCTGTTGTTCAATCCTGAAAATTCTTTCATCAAAACATGAGAAATTTCTGTCAATTTGGGGTCATGGTGCATGATAATTATCATTGAAAATGGACTAATTCCACTTTAATGACTTAATTAAGATAAGTCATGTCTCCAAAGTGACTATAAGGGAGTTCTTGAGCCTCCACTTTCACCATTTGCATCATTTGAGAGCTGTGAGAGTGTTTTGGAGCTAAAGAGCAGATTTTCCACGGACAATTGCGAGATATTCGGGCAACCATTAGACGTGTTGTTAGTCCTAGGTAGGTGCCAAAACCTTAATAACCTTTTTTACCAGCTTTTGAGGTGATTTTTTGGAGATCTAGGGGGCCCTAGCTCTTTAACTACGCCTAATGCCCTCTAGTAGGCTTGTAGGGGGCGTTAAAGGCCCTTTATGACTTGCTGAAGGGCGTTAATCCTCCCTGTATCTCACTATGGGGGGTGTTAGTGCATGAGGGTGCACCCAAAAACCCCAAGAAATGACTTAATATGCATTTTTTCCATGTTTGCATTGATTTTTGGGTTGATTTGTGTAGGTTTTGAGCCATTATGACTAGTCTATGGAGAGAATAGGCCCATGACCGACAAGAATTGTTGATGCGAAATGATCCTGCTTGCATTGTGCCATTATGGGTTGATGAAGTATGCTAAGTTGGAATTGATGAAAGGTCAGGAGGACCTGTTGAGTCATATTATTCATCACTGGGATGAACATGATTAGATGTTCAAGATTGGAGGTCATGAGTTGGCCATTGACTGTGATGATATTCAAATTTTTACTAGTTTGTCATGCACATGAGCACAGGAAAACCTGAACAAGGGTAGGCCTAATCCTCAATCCACCCTAGAGCTGGTTCAAGCTTACTGTATTGTTGAGAGTGGACTCATCAGTGACAAAATCCCCATAGAGAGGATTAGCTCCAGATCTATGAGGGCCATTTTATGGTTGATTGTGCGTTTGGCGGGGTCAAAGAGTCCCCATGTTGCAACAAAGGCCCAACTATTGCTTGCAGTTGATTGTGTCGAGCCTCATATGTTCACCTGGTGCGAAGAAGTGTTTCACCACTTGAAGGAAGAATTCACCTCATGCAAGACTCAAACCCAACAGAGTTTTCGGTATGGCACTCTCATTGTCTCATTCATACTTGAGAGGGTACCTGTTATGCGTCTGAGGATGAGCTTTGTTCCCTTTGATCCGAGGGATTTGAGATAGGGGTGATGGGCCTCACTTGATCCTCACATAGGAGGAGGACCCATCTATTTCCGGGAAAACTAGTGTCTTTTCGATCTACTAGTCCCACTAGGATTGGCAGCTATCCTAGAAACAATCAATTAAAGCAATTTGTGATTTCCTCTATGTATGATAGATAAGAGAGAAGCAATGGGACCAACTTGGATCTTTTGCTTGACTCCTTGCTTGATTTCTCTCCCCTTTGATAAAGCTTGCAACTCCTCTCTGACTTGTCCTGCTTAGAGAATACCTGTAGAAACAAAGTAACAGAACACCATCAAAGCATCTCGATCTATTATATCATAAACAATGCAGAATCAGAAATACATTTAACATATAATGGAATTTACAAATAACAAGATTCACAAGTACACGATTATATGGAGGAAAACTCAAAGAACTTTATTAAAATAGAAGGGAGAATTACAACCCAACTATCTGATCTAACATCATCTTCCCAGTATCAAATCCCTCTTCACCTCATGAAAAGCAAGATCACCCAACAATATAATGCTTCTTCTCAAAGACAAACTATCAACACTTCCTTACAAATTACAACATTCTAGCCTCCAGATCTCTCAAATGAGGGATCCATTTATAGATGTTTGCAAAGGTGTGAGTCATCTTTGGGATTTTTATTAGTGTCATTTCACTTGTAGTTCTTGGTTCCACTTGGAGATTTCTTGGATCTCTTACTCATCCTTGAGCGAATTCAGAGAGGCAAGTGTCATAGAGGAAGTTTCTAGAAGATTCCATGAGCATCCACTTAGCAAACTGTCTTGGAAATTTTTCCATTCTCACTCATTGCACCCCACAGACGGACTCTTCAGTATGCATCACACCTGGCTAGTGTAGGAGTCAGTATGCATCACATCCTGATGGTGGAGCAGTCAGTATGGTCCAGTTTTGGCCAGTTCTGAGTGGTTTTTTAGGTGGAACTTCTAGGGAATGATGTGATCAGTTGACCATGATCCTTTAGGGTATAAAACAACACTTTTAGGGGTTAAATAGCCCTTGGTTTATTGACATATAATATTGGGGTTGTAGTGCCCAAATATGTCTATAACACTATCCAACACTTTTTCGAGGAAGATTTCTTCGAATGGTTTAGTGGCCAGATTGTGATGATTGATGACTATGCCTATGAGGACATGGACTTCACCAGTGACCCTAACTTGATTCTGCCTCCTGGGACCAACTGGGAGCCTCAAGGTAAGAATGATTTTGAGAGTACTTAAATATTTTTTTTTAAGCTTTTGAATATTTATGTTATGTTTTTGTTGATTTTATGGGTGAACAAGTATTGACATGAAGCTTTTTGCTTGACACAGATGTGGCACCGGTATGACCTATAGGTGAACCTCACCAAGTGAGGCAGGGAGGCCAACTACCTGATTAGGGGAGATGATGTTGACACTCTTCAAGAGGTTCCTGAGGAACTTGGAGGGCTTGAGCATGGGTGTGCCCCCCTTCCTATGTGGGAGATCACTGCTCATATGAAATGACAAATAGTCGGTGTGCTTAAGCGATCTCTCATTCGTCTTCGGAGGATAGCTAGAGTAGTGTTATCATTTCATGAGAAGTAGGCTCTATTAGCAGGCACTTTGGCATAGCCAACGAGTGTTTATAGCTAGGCTTAGTAGCCATTTTTACTTAAAACACCCAAGTTTTGGAATATTTTGATATGAAAGGCTAGATTCGATATATATATATATATACAAATATTTTGGTATTTTTATGATGTAAATGTTTTTTTAAGTGTTTTTGTAAATTTTTAACTTTGTAAATATTCACTTTTCATACATGTATCTATAGTGAATGAGACAGATGCCAATATAATACATAGTTTGCCAATGAATCAAATTAAATTCTCTAGGAATGTGCTCATATGTGATAACTTCAAATTGACATTCCATGAGTCATACCCTTAAATAATGACGTAACAATATTGAATTACGAATATGATAATGATTTGTCAATTGCATAACAATAAGCTAAGAATATAACTTGACCACTAGATTGGAGATGTCCCTTGATGATGCTTCAGTGAGAAGTGAAATTACAGACATATAATCATCAATATTGTTGGTGGAAGTACCAAGAAAGACTCCCCTGGAACAAAACAATTTTGACTCAGGTGTGTAAATGAACCAAGTAGCTGATGCAATGTGTTGTGTGTGACGACTGCACCATCTATATATCCTACGTATGCTAAGGGTAATGAAGGCATCGACATTACGAGAAATATGTATGAGACAAATACTTCAATAAATACCAAAAATCCAGTCACATAAAAATAGAAGCAAAACTTATAAATACATAAAATTACAAAGCACATGTTGAGTGCAGTACTAGGCATAATACTTTTTCAAATAGAGCCCGTTTTGGGGCTCAGCGAGCTAGACTCCTTCCTAGTCCTAAAGTTCATATGCCCCTTTTGAGAGGGCTTTCTTGATGACATATGGATCAAGCCATAAGGGTTGAAGTGTTCCTACCCCTAAGAGGTCATGTTTTTAATCTTAAATTAAAACAAGATCTCCCTCTCGACAAGAACAAGGCTTGGCCTTTTTGTCGTACTGGGCTTTGACCCAGCGCTTGTGGGCTTCAAGTGTTAATTCAGCATCTCGATGGGTTTCATCCAGTTTATTTAGGTATAGCATACACTCTTCTTCGGCAGTGGTGCCAGGCAGGAGTTCAATGAAAATTTTTAGGGAAGGAATCTGACACTCGATTGGTAAAACCGCTTCCAGGCCATAAGCTAGTTGAAAAGGTGTGAATCCTTTTGCAGTTTTAACTGAAGTTTGGTATTCCCATAGCACAGGATATAATATTTGATGTCAGTGGGTTTTATGATTCCATACTAACCTACGGATCATGGTTTTTAAGACTCCATTGACGGCCTCTACTTGACAATTAGCTTGGGGGTGGTAGGAGGATGATTAATCCTGGTGAAAACCTAACAGCGATGTTAAGTTAGACATCATGTGATTATGAAAATGAGATCCAGGGTCTGTAATGATCGTGTAGGGCACTCCGAAGTGACAGATGACCTGATTAAGCAAGAATAGCATCGTGGTTTCTCCATCAGCCCAGAAGATGGAAGGTCTTCGGCCCATTTCATGAAATAGTCCATAGCTACAATAATATAGTTGTGTCCAATAGAGGAAATGGGGTTGCAAGTTATGAAGTCTATCCCCCATTTGGCAAAGGGGCCAACGGAGATAACTAGGTGTAGTAGGGCCAGAGGAGCACACATTTGTTTTGTGAACACTTGACTAGGATGGCATTATCGAATAGCTTTGATACAATATTTGAACAAGGTTGGCCAGTAGTAGCCTGTGCACAAAATGTTTTGAGCAGTAGATATGCCAGAAAGATGATCGCCACATGACCCAGCATGGTAGTCATTTAAAATGTGTTCTGCCTCTTCATGAGTGAGGCAACATCGAAGAAATGTATCCACACTACGACGATATAACATATCGTTAAGCACTAAATAGTGTCGTGCCTGATGGCAGATGCGAAAATGGTCACCTGACGATAGCTCAGGGTGGAACCGTTGCACTCGGAGGTAGACAAGAATGTCACCGTACCAAGGGTCAATAGTGTTGATAAGATAAACAACTTCATCCAAAAGAGGATTGTGGGCTATCTTGTTAGGATCGATAATGGGAAGATCCGACAAAAGTTCGATGAAGACTAAGGAATTTTTTGGCATGGTAGCAGTGAAAACTAAATCAAATTATTGGAGGATCATGATCCATTTTGAATATTTCCCTCCAATTAATTGACGAGACAAAATGTGTCTCATGGTATTCTCCAAGGCAATTACAGTAGTCTGTCGAAGTAGTATGTAATGTTGGAAGCGGTTGATAGCAAAGACAATTGCCAAGGACAACTTTTCCACATGTGAATATTTGAGTTTGGGTCCAACCAGGCCTTTCAATAAATAATATATCACATGTTCACTATAGTCATCATGAATTTGAACCAAGACCATTCTTAGAGAGGATGGCAAGGCTGCTAGGTATAGAAGAAAGTTGTGCCCATAATTGGGAGCGCTAAGGAGTGGGGCTGATATAAGCGACTTTTTCAAGGCATCAAATGATTGTTGAGCTTGATAATCCCACAGATACAACACTCCCTTCATAAGTAGGGGCATAAATCCTTTCGTCAACTCAGCATAGTTTACGATGAACCGTCGTAAAAAGTTTTCTTTCCCTTGCAAACGTTGGAGCTACAGAATGGATTGTGGTTCGGGAAATTAAGTAATTTCCTTTACCTTATCGAGATCAACCCTAATCCTATACTTGGAGACAATGAATCCAAGTAAGCATCCAGAATCGACAAAGAAAATGCATTTATGCGGATTCAGACATATGTTATAAAACCAACAGCTAAGAAAGATAACTCTTAAATCATCTAGGTGTTGTGCTTGCTTCTTGGAATGGGCTGGAAGGTCATCCAAGTAAGCCTGAATGATATGTATGATATCATGAAATGCGTAGTCCATGGCCCTTTGAAATGTTGCTCCAACATTCTTTAAACCGAATGGGAGTTTTTGATAGGAAAAGATTCCCCATGGGAAAATGAAGGCGGTTTTGTGCTAGTCTTTGGGTTTTATAGCAATCTAGTTGTACCTTGAGAATCTATCCACGAATGAGAATGATTCACAACTGGCATAGTCATCAATGATTTGGTCGATGATTAGTGTTGGATAATTATCCTTTGGAGACACAGCGTTCAAGTCTCGATAGTTGACACATACACGGATGGTTCCTTGTTTCTTATCGCAAGAACTAGATTGGAAACCTATTCCATTACCAGAATGGGATAGATGAAAACATCACGTAACAAATTTTCCACCTCAGTCTTGATGGCTACCATTTTGTGGGGGTAGACTAGTTGAAGCCTTTGGTGGACAGGTTTAACATTGTCATGTCTTGATTTCATAATCGACAATAGAAGGTTCTATGCCAGGAATTTCTTTGTAAGACCAAGTGAATACATGGTGGAATTTCTTAAAAAGGTAGGTGAAGCTTGCAATTTTCTCAGGATTGCAATCTACTCCCATCTGAATGTTTTCTACGATGCCTATTGTGACAAAAATATCAATGAGTAATGTCTTTGAACTATTGCCCATGTTTCCTTCTGAGTCCAAATTTTGGATAGTCATATATGGTGAGGAAATGATTTCAGGTTCGTCAGGTGATAAGATTTGAAGAGGCATCATGTCTGAATCAGATATTGAAACATGATGGTGTGAGTCCTCCCAAGGTCACTCTTCTAAACTCATGATCTCTCTAATAGATTCGTCCATAGGTAGGACTTGATTAAGGGGATTGAAAGAAGGAGAAATTATGGGAGGGGCAGTGGTACCGTTGGCTATGACCAAGGTGATTGGAGACTCAGATGCAGATTTAATGGCCTGGTATGCCAATTTAGCTAGTGACAGTGGCATTTGTTCTCCATAAGTGCCAATGTCTGAAGGGGTGGATAGGATCTAGGGGTCGGTCAGTTCGTGAGGAATGGATGAAACCATATTGACCGTCTGTGGAACCGCTGGTGGAAAAAGACGAAAACAACCCATTAGGGAAGAGCCCTTCAGTAGACTAGTACCAATACTGACGTAAGAGTTAGGTACACCACCTACTAAGGGTACAGAGCTGCTTGGTAAAAGGGAATAATCAGGGGTGAAAAATGACAGCTCGTCCACTATCACTACCTTTCCATCCAATGGAAATAGGATGATGCGAAAGATAGTAGACACAATGGTAGTCATGGTGTACATCAAATGCAACCCAACAAGAGATTATAGTCGAGCTTTCTATATACGACTTCGATGTCCACCATTACTGTTTTCCCATACAAGGTCATGGGGTAGCCCAGGTAACATTTTGGGATGAAAGTGCGGTCGTCAAAAGCTTTAAGGGAATTTGTTGACAGGGATAGGGTTGGAGAACCCAAAGCAAGCCAACATGAAGTCGACATTACGCAGGTTGAAGCACTTTCATCAATGACAGCTCTATGTATTCCTTTATCTTTCAAAAAAAATTGCACGTGAATGAAAGCTGGTGAGAAAAGGGGAGGTCTACATTTTTCCATGTCGAAAATTGCAAGCATTGAATCCCAAGGGTTGATATGACCAATAGCCGAAAGTAGAGCTTTCCTTTGTGTTTGACAAGTTTGTAATACTTTTGAGCGTCGACATAATCGATGGCGCTTGTGCCAAGTCTTCTACAATGCTATAGTTTTTGGCGGCACGTGCAGATGTATTATGCATTGTGCGATCAAGTACCCCTTTTTGGGGGTGAATCAGAAAATCAAAACCCCCTCTTGATATGAAGATCGTTAGACGGTAGTGGGTTTTGACTTGAAGTGGGTTCCTTTGCATGAGCGACTAGAGCTCCATAAGATTTGGCTCTGGTTTGTAGATCTATCATTTCAAAGGTGTAAATGGTAGAGGGTCCTTCACCAGCTAAAGGATATTGTGAACCACCATTGCCCCCTTGCGGGGGTTCCGGTTGGTTTGCAATAAGGTGTCGTTGTTGCTAAGTAGGGAAAGGATTATTCAGGACACAGGGGTCCTGCCAGTGTCCTTTTTAGCAATGGAATCTATGCATCCTTGAAGATGCAGACAATGATAGGTCATGTGGTCTTCGACATAGATTTTAGAAGGGAATCTGGTGGTTTTATCCTTTCCGTCGTCAGAGGGCACAACAAGATTTTTCCTTGGGGTTTGTTGCTTTGTTGACTTCTCTTTAGAAGGAGCAGTCATTTTCTTATTCTTCTTGTTCTTACCACTGGGTTTTTGTGTAGACTAAAAAGAGTTGATCATGGTAGTAGGAAGAGTAGTTGATTGGGTAGAGGGGTTCACTGACATCTGGGAAATATGACTGCTGAGTTGTTTTACAGTAGCCCCAGAGGTTGCGTTGATAATACCATCGACATGCGCTCCGGGTTGCTAAGTAGCGGGAGCATTAGAGTTGCGAGGGGCATTGGGAATTACGTCATATAGAGTGATAGACTGTGAATATATCAAATCTAAATGTTGGGCACGACCAATGGATTGGTATTCTATGATCGCACCAACTAAGGCGACATCCTTAGTGATTTGGGTGATTTGGGGAAGTAGAGACTTGTAGAACCAATCTGCTAATAGATAGTTTGGAATGGGAGCTTTGACTAACCTCCACATACGTCTCCATTCATGTATATGATTAGAGATGTGGGTAGTGGTATCTTGACGTAATTAAGTGAGGAGTTTTGTCCCAGTTTCACAATAGATGGGTAGCTGGAAGTGCTTTAAGAATTCCATCGCTAGAGAGCCAAAGGTATTGACTGACGTGTGCGGTAACTCAATGTACCACTTAGTTGCATTGCCAGTAAGGGTGCAGGGAAAGAGATGTAACTGGATACCATCATCCACCATGGAGTTAGAAACACACCATAGATGATAGGTGGTGATGTGTGTACCAGGATCCTCCCCTTGTTTCCCTTCGAACTTCGGGATGCTTGTTGGTATTTTATGCGGGATTGGCGGCCAAAGTAAGTTGTGGTAGATGGGGTCATTTGTGAGTTTGTACAAGTCGGGGATATCAAGCATTTCCAAGAAAGGAAAAGTGTTTTATGCCCCCAAATCAGACCAAGGCAATGACATATGACTTGAGGATCCTTGCGGTCCTCCCCTCGTGTTGTTCCTAATATTATACACAGGTTGCATGCTATAGTAAGCACCTTGGGGTATAGTATTATATTGTGGGTTTCCATATGGATTATTAGGTTGGGGGTTGGAAGTGCCCCTAGGATAAGGAGTTCCCCCTTGACTCATTTGAGGTTGTGAGTAGGGTGTCCATATGGATTGATTGGGACCTTGTTGAGGGTTCTCGCTCGCCACATAACTAACCATAGGTCCTTGACTAACATAAGGAGGGTTCATGTCAATCAATGACTATCCCTACATATTGGGAATTGTGCCCCCAGGTATCTGAATTTGGGAGTTAGAACTATACTATGGATGCCAACCATAGGGTTGGTTGATGGGAATCATGCTAACCATGCTATGTTGAGCATTATAAGGAGCGTTGTATGTAGCACTTGTCGAAGGTCCGGGGGTTGACACAAAAGGGGCAGAACCTGGTATGTACTGGGTTCCACTCATGGAGAGTGTCATGATGGGGTTATAACTTGAGATATGTGGGATAGTGGGGTTTACCATCAGAGGTGTGTTACTGTCTGTTGATTGGGGAGGTGGTGGTGGACCAAAAGTGTCCACAAAAGCCCACGACTCGTTAGTCATCGATGGGATGGGTGGAAATGTTACAACTGAAGACAAAGGTGGTATAGATGCTACTGGAACCAAGAATGGGATCAATGGATTTGTGATCGAGGGATTTTATGGAGGAAGAAATCCTGCAGTAAAGAAATCCTATGGTAATCTTGAATCTTGGGATGTCCAAACTGATTTTGTGTTAGATCTCGAAGACTAATTTCCCGAAGATGGGGAATCTGGTTCACTAGAGCTCGGCAAATCCTCCACAGTGAGTGGGGGAGGTCCTAACAACCGTCTAGATTGATGACGAGGGCTGGATGTAGCCACGGTGGCCGATCATTTTTATCATTAAATTTTATAGTAATGTTTATTAAAGTCTTGGTGATAACACTCTGGCACCTAAAAAATAAAAAATACACTAAGTAAATCAATTAACAAGTAGAGGGAAATGATCTTGTGTGATAATCATTGATAACTGGAGATGAAACCCAATATCACAATGAATAAGAGAGAGAGATGGCCAAATGTAAAATTATGGTTACTCTTGAGCTTTGCCCGAACCTCAGATTAAGGGAAAAAGTACTCTTGTGAAGATGAGCACCTTCCCAAAAATCGAAGACAGAGTAGGTTTGTCTGTGTTAGGTACCAAGGCAGCCTACCCTGGTCACCTTGTGTTATTCCCTAAAAGTATGGCAACTAATGATACCTCAGATCATAGACACTACTGAGGGGGACATAGTTACAGATAGTATGCTGTGTGAGTAGGATACCTAAGTCCTTGACTCAGCTCCGATATCCCCGAAGGGATCCCCGTTACACATAATACCCAAACGAAATGTAAGCAAAGGCAAGATACCTTCACTTACAGTCTGATGTTGTCTCGTATTTAGCTCTGCTTTTACTAGAGTGGTCCCGGATAGTATGAGTGCAAAAGGATTTCTCTATTTTAATGACACTAGTTTCGATGTATGATCTTGGGCAGTTAACTCACACTACCTATCCCAAGATCCTAGCCTAAACTAAAGTATGTTTACTCTAAAAAGAGTTGTTGATTTATTTTATTAGGTATATTTTAAATGTACTTCATTAGAGTCTTCAGTAGGGGTGTTGACATACAAAATTATATGGGACTCTGACTCATATCATGTAAAAACAATTCTTGTAAAAGTTCACTTTCGATGAATAAGCTGCTTCTACAAAGGGAGAGTCATTTATATATCAATATTCATTCCATGCATCCTATTCAGTACAACACTAACCTAACTGACAAAACTTCAATGCTCACTAAAAACTATTGAAACCAAATAATGCAGAACTTAACCAACTAAGCAAAAAACAATAAATTTTTTTATATTTTTTCTTTTAATGAAAATAAAAACTTTAAGAAGTAAAGCTATTTTCTTAAAAAAAAAAAAAAATTCATGACACAGATCGATCAAACAAGTGTAGTTGCAGATCCTTGATCCTTTTATAAGGAGATTTCCCAACCCATGAGTTCACAGGGTAAGTTGTTTATCAAGAAATGTCTTACTAATGCTCTGTACTAGAGGCTATAGAGAGTTAGTTTTAGTACTAACGCTCTGTTTGTGAGGGCACAGTGCTTTATAAAGAACTATTCTCACTAGCAACCTGCGTTAGTGAAGAAAACACTAAAAAAAATAGGCTGTGGGGATCAGATCTAGGGATAAGCACTGAAAGAAGGGTGATGTATGGTCTTGAGTGGTCAAAAAGGGAATGAAGAAGTACATGAAGGCCTGGAAGAAAGAGATGTTAGGTTGTGTTATATTCTTTCTATGACTAGCCCACGTAGTTAAACAGAGGGTTAGAGGGGGGCGAAGCCCCCCCTTCGTTGCACCGATTATGTAGCAGGGGGGTCATAGGGGGTTTGAGGGGTGCAAGTAACCCCACTCTATGGGCTTCGGGGTAGCGCCCCAGAAAATTTTGGTTTTGGAACCTATGTTAGGTTGGGTGAACCCACCTATGGTTTTGTGCATGATTTTCACACTTGTTTTTGGACGTGATGGTTTTTGGCCCATGTTATTGGACACGATGGTTTTCAGTCAATGGTATTGGATGCTTCCGCATGTATAAATATGTATTATAACATTGAAAGGAATACAATGAAAAATCAATTTGGTAGTCCTAGTTTTGGGATCCAAGTGAAAATCTCTGTGTATGTGTGTTTTATGTGTTATTCTCTCACTATTCTTTATTTTATGTGTTTTAGAATTTGTATGCAGCTAATTTCTGTACGGGGTGAAAACCTACATTTCGCATCAGAGCTGTTTTGGCTTCAAGGGGATGCCTTCGTTGCTGAGGGGTTTCGCCCCGACCTGTGGTAGACCCTGTTGAGTGGGAGATTTGCGAGATCGATTCTGGTGGTCAAAGAAGATGGTGAGCAATGGAAAGATAGAGATCAAGAAATTTAATGGTCAGAGTTTTGAGTTGTGGAAACTCAAGATGGAGGATCTGTTGGTGAATAAAGATCAGTGGATTGCGGTAGATCTAGGTACTAAACCAATGAGAGTGTCTGATGAAGAATGGAAGAAGTTGGATCGGAAGGCAATTAGCACAATACGATTGTGTGTCTCAGATTCAGTATTGCTGAATGTATGAGGGAAAGCTACGGTGAAGGCTTTGTGGGACAAGTTAGGGACTTTGTACCAATCTAAGTCTCTAGTGAATAAATTGTTCCTGCGGAAAAAGTTGTATAACCTGAGGATGAAAGATGGAGACTTGGTGACAGAGAATTTGAATGAATTTAATACTGTGGTAAGTCAGTTAGCATTTGTTGATATTAAAATTTCAAATGAAGATAACTGCATCAGTTTGTTGTGTTCTCTACCAGATTCGTGGGATAGTCTGGTTATTGCAATAGGTAGCAATGCAACTTCCTTGCAATTTGATGAAATAGTCTCATCCTTGCTGACGGAGGAGATGAGACGGAAAAATATGGAGAGCCAGAATGGTGATGCATTGTTTGTACGAGGACGGTCCCAGAACAGAAACAAAAATAAGTCATCGAGTGGGAGATCTAAATCTAGAGGGAGATCTAAATCTCCAAGAAAACCTGTAAAGGTGGTGTGTTGGAAATGCGGAAATGAAATGCACTACAAAAGGGACTGTAAATCTAAAGCTCCTGATAAAGGAAAGGGATCTAAAGATGCTCCTTCTACTGAGGCGAAAACCACCTCAGATGAAGTTGGGGATGTGTACTTGGCTTCTTCAAGTACACATGTAGATCATGAGGCATTGTTGATTGACTCAGGTGCATCCTTTCACTTCATTCCTCATAGAGAGTGGTTCTGAGTATGAGAAATACGATGGTGGTGATGTCTTCTTAGGAGATGATAGGAAGGATAGAATCGTTGGTTGCAGAAAAGTAAATTTGAAGTTGCAAGGTGGAAGGGTTAAAACACTTCCAGATGTTCTTCATATTCCTGCATTGGCCAGAAATCTGATTTTTGTAAGCAAGTTGGATGATGCAGGTGTAAAAATAGTGTTCGAGAAGGATACCTGCAAGATGGTTCGGGGAGCACTGGTATTGATGTGAGGAGTTCAGATTGGAACTATGTAGAAGCTACAAGGTATCACTGTTGTTGATGGGTGCAACAATTCTGTGGTTCCTGAAAGTGGAGCAGAAAATCTAGCAGTCATTGGAGAGAAGACCATGTTGTGGCATCAAAGGCTTCGACATATTGGAGAGAAGGGCCTTCAAATTCTTCATGGTAAAGGTATGGTAGAAGGTATGAGTAATAGCTCTCTGGATTTTGATTTATGTGAAAATTGTGTACATGGGAAGTAGAATCGGGTGAGTTTCCCCTCTGGTGGTAAGAGGGTGAAACATATATTAGAGCTTGTGCATAGTGATGTGTTTGG
>APFE030229953.1:0-10543 GCA_000404065.3 Pinus taeda
TCAACTTCCATTTCAAGCGAGCGAGGCACCAGCGAGATCGAGGGTTCACCTTTCTCTTGGATGGCTAGATGCACGTGCATGGTATCAGTGGACTACTCTTTTGAGTAGATCTTATTATTTGTGTTCTTCTCATGTTTCGGGGACGAAACATGCTAAGGGGGGTGGAATGTTATGTACCTAGGGGGGTAATATGGGGTACCGAGGGAGGTACCCAAGGTAATAATGTAATAATGGGATGGGCCATAGTAATAAATAAGGTGGTTAACCCATGTCATGTAAGGGACCACAAGTAGTTAATAATAATGTAAGGGGCCCATGGTATTAGTTGATGGTATGAGGAAACCATGGTAATGATGCATGGTATTGTATGTATGAGGCCTATATAGAGGCTAGAGACTCCACATGGAGAGATATGAAGGGAAGTATTCTTGTATGCACAAGCATATGGTTGTGGAGTATTCTCCTTCCTTAAGGAGTGAATGTATGGTGTTGCCCTACCTTAAGGGTTTGATCAATAAAGCATCAATTCTATCTATTTATGGGTTTATTTGCATTATCTTATATGTTCTTATCAGATCTATAATATTTTGGGTTAGAGCTACAACATTTCCTAGTACAATAAGAAGAAAATATCTGTGGTGCTCAGCTTGACAGAAGTAGAATACAAGGTTACAAATGAAGCAGTATGTGAGGAAATCTAGATTAGAAAGATACTTGTTAAATTGCATGGTCAGATGATGTATCCAACTATGATCTACTTTAATAATTAGAGTTGCATCAATCCCTCTGAGAATCTTGTATTTCATGACTGATCCAAGCATATAGATATCTGGTATCACAATTTACAGGACTGTGTGTAGAGGCGGATAATGTTGCTTCAATGAATTCCAATAGAGGAACAATATGTTGACTTTTTGACAAAGGCCTTGTCAAGAGAGAAGTTCGAGTTCCACAGGTGTAGGATACGGGTGGTTGATAATCCATTTTTTGCTAAGAGAAAGTGTTGAAAAATGCAGCAAGAAATTCTCAATTTGATTTTGCCTTTGATAAAATTGAGAAAATTTGAATTTCCACATCAGCAAACAACTTGGATGCAGTTAACTTGTGTGACATGGCTTGTGTCATCTAGTTTACTCAATAAATTCATGTTGGAGGAGTTAGAGTTTAGTTAAGCATGTGTGATTGATAATTTGTAGAAATCAAAGTCAGTTATATCAAGTTATTTTTAGTTAAACTAGTTCCAACTGTTGGAGGAACTATTGGAAGGTTACTTGTGCAGTGGGACTTCATTCAAACTCAGTGATCATCCAGTTAACTAATCAATCAGCCCAAAATAGATAGTGCATGTAGATAATTTGAGTTACCTAGTTGGGGTGGATATTTCAAGGAAGTGTAACATCAGTTGTATACTATTCCGGAGTGTACAGGTGTTGCATGCAACCTGATGATCAGCTTGAGGAATTGCACAATTCATTTTTGAGAAATTGCTAAATAATAGGGGCCTAATCCATTAAAGGAATTGTGCAAGGAAACAGGAGCTCAAGCAGAGGCTGATATTGAGTAATTTTGAATTATAGATTCTCATTGAGATGAGAGATAGGTTATTCACTTGCAAGGTGTGCTCAATTTAGCAAAGAAATTGTAATACACCACTATTCATCATATTAATGCAAGCAGATGGGGTTTTTTCAAATTTCTTTCCCCAAGAAAACTACTATTTGCATGTGTCCGATTTCTTATTGCATGTCTGAAATTTTTGTTCCAGATTGTGAATTACTTTCCATAAAGCAATAGAGTAGGTTTGTGTCTTGTGGTTTTGATTAAAAATTCAAGAGCAATTGAAAATATAGACCATGATTTCTACAAATATCTGTTGAGAAAATAAATTGAAATAGTAGAAAAAATGACGCATGATTGATCCATAAATAAAACTCAAATTGTAAAAATTAACAAGCTGTCATCCAGGCATGTGAGAAGGTGCACTATGCATACTTGGTAATTTCGCACCAAAAAAACAACTGTCCTGTGCCCTAAAAAATTATTAATCCCTAGGCTCCCAATGGTAGTTAGGGGTAGTTTGAATGGAAAATAATTGAAATGAGAGGAGCTCAAACATGTTCAATGCCCATGAAATTTCACATGCATAGTAAAAAGTGTGTGTTATGATCTAAGCCCAAGGAGGATTGGTATGTGAATGTCAAAGTTAATGGTAGATGCAAGGATCTCCATCGTGGATGGTAAGGCTACAAAGCATGAATTCCAACTTGGACTTATAGTGCCATCAACCACTGATAGTTTTGAGGGGAACCATATTATGTGGGGATGGTTTCCATATTTTATAAATGTGGGCTAAGAATAGAGGTAACAACTGTCACTTTGTGTCAGCAAGGATAGATGCAAAGGACATTATATTAATGGTCAATCTTAGGCAGGGATCATGGAAATGACTTGCAATTAAAACCTCATTTACAACAAAACTCTAGTGCCATCCAAACCAAGATACATGGAATGACACATCAATCTTAATTTGTCCATTTTGAACACAACCATCCCTAGTTAGGTCATTGGATTGCATTACCAAGGACATGCCATGTAGAAGCCAAACAAAAATATGTTGTGAAACCTTGCCCTTTTCACTGAACCCATTTTCCATGTATTAACCAAATCCAAGAACTATATTATGCATCTTATAAACATGCCTTGAATATTTCATTGTTTAAACATGTGCTCCACGGCCACTTGAGCCACACATTATAACATGCATCGGGTATGATATAAACTTTATACACTAATTCGATAGTATAAACAATAACTCTAACCTTATAATATGAGTATCATATAAAATATTTCCATTGTTTGTTATACATGGGAAATATAAGATTGTGATCACCAAAATGTATAAAGTACTTTTCAACAATTCAAACCCCTCAACGTTAAAACAAATTATGTTTTGGCCATATAATACACATGCAATAACTTTTGTTGGAAGGACTTATGGATATGGCACAAGAATCTAGATCTTCGACATTAGAGACCATATGTGTTAGATTAAAGTGATGAATTAAAAGCCTTACTCTTTTATATGCTTTGAGGTACTATATAAATACATGTTCAGGCTTTAATTTTATTTTTCATATTCATGGAAAAAAACTTTGCCTCCATTCCAAACATAATCAAAACCCAAATGTGAAAGAAAATTTGATGTATTTGTGCTCTCATATCATCTCAAGTGGTAGAAACTTTTTATGTGATTATCTTAAGGTAGGGTCCCACCTACTAGTTTTATTTTTTAATTTTTTTGCGATTGGTTCTTAATTTATTTGTAAGGAAGAGGGAAGATTATCACAATGATTTGTGAAATTTTCATTATTGATGTGTGTCAACATTGGCACTCCACATGGCAGTTTGCATGGTACAAACCAAAGCTAATTTTTTTTGGTAATAGAGTTAATAGCTTAGGCTGCGAATGAGTAGGATGTGAGTTTCCATTAGGGGACAGGAAGTAAGGGATGTGAGAGGTGGGATGAATAAGGTAGTACCTAAGGTATTCTTTCATAGGTAATAATAAGTTTTGATCTATCTTATTCACAATCCAGCTCTTGAACAAAAGGGAAGGTTACTTATCCCTATATTAGAGATTTTGTTGCTGATAGGTTAAATATATTAACACATAAATATTTTCAAAGGAATGAAGCTTGAAACAATTTATATCAAAGAGAATGTTGTTGTCTTGTTAAAAGTACTTTCCAACTGTACTCAAAATACAATAAATAACATCCTTAGAAAAACTAAAAGGACTAGAAGAATGAAAACTATGAAAATAACAAAATATTAAAAAAAAAATCTTATCAAGAAACTGTATAATCAAAAGTAAGCAAGATTACTTCAAAGTCTCGAAAATGAAACAAGGGGAAATATGGAAGAAAATATTTACAAGAAAAAAAAATGATTTTGATGATTTATTCTTTTGTTGCTTTTACGTATGGCTTGAGATGAGATCCATTCATAGTGTAAGGCATAATAAGATCATTTTTATCTTTTAAAAGATAAGAATTAGGCCCAGAAATTGCAACAATTTTAAAAGGGCCCATAATTTTTGGAACTTATAATGTTTTCCCTTTTCTGTATGTGCAAAGTCCATAATGACACCTTTTGATCAATAGTAAAATTCACAGATTTAGATTTCTTGTCAAAATATTTCTTTATTGTCTACATCTTGCATTTAATATCGTCAAGAGAATGATTATGTTTCTCTTATAATGTTAACAAAGCTAAGACTCTTTGGGGAATATTGGTGGAATTAAACTCTTCAGGTTGCATGGCAAGGCATAAAGAAATCAACTTGATTTTAACAAGCATAACTGCTTCTTTCCCATACACAAGATGAAAAGGAGAAGCATTAGTACTGGATTTCACAATTGTGCAATCATCCCACAAGGTATATTTTAACAAATTATGCTAATTGCAAGGTTTTTCATTTATGATTTTCTTTAAAATTCAGATTAGATTTTTATTTGTTGACTCTACTTGCCCATTATCTTAAGTGTAATAGGTGGAAGAGGCAGAATTTCTAATCCTTTATTTTTCACAAAATTCAGTGAACCTTACATAAACAAATGTTGGACCATTATTAGTGATTGCATCAATATGGATACCAAAATATTACAAAAAATTATTTTCAAGAAATTCAATAACTTTCTCATCTCGGGCATTCTTTAATGAGATAGCCTTTGCCCACTTCGTGAAGTAGTCAATTGCAGTGAGGATAAAGATGTGCCCTGCAAACAAGGGTGGATTGATTGGTCCAATAGAATCAAGACCCCATTTTGAAAATGGGAAATCAGTAATGAAAAGTTGCAAAGGCGTCACATGAAATTTTTCTTTACTAGCAACTTGTTGACATTCTTTGCAACTATGCACATAATTATAAGAATATGAAAATATCATTCGCCAATAAAAAAACATATATCAATATTTTATGTGTTGTGGATTTGGCTCCAAAATGACCACCTATATGCATTCCTCCATGAGTGGATTCATGAGTTAGTGTTAATATTTCTTTGGTAAATTCATCATTAACACAACATAATAATAATGCATTAAAATATATTTGAAAAAGCATGTTATTAGGGATTAGATATTTGGAAGATTTTATACGCAACTTTCTATTGATGCCTCTAAAATCGTTGCACCAATATTGGGGGATAACCACTTGGTCCGGACCTTAAAGCAGCTCCTTTTCCGTTTGGTATGGTGGCTCCGACTGGATAGTATGGGACCATTTTCCCAATAAAGTGTGATTTGATGAATGGGTATCTAAAATATATAACAAGGTGATATATGGTTTGATTTGTAAACTTATGAAAATATATAAATATATGTATATAAACCGGGTGTTTCAATATCAATGTGATTTATAATAATTTCTAATAGACAAATGATAATGAAAATTAATCACTTACCTACAGAAAGTTAAGTTTGAACGATGATCACTTTGAATAAGAAGTTAAACAAAGTAATGTAAAAACATATCGCATATCATAATAATATTAATTGTTGACATATGTATTTAGAATATCAATTCTAACTTATTCAAAAGTGATATAATGTAGAATTGTGTGAGACATGTACATATCACAACAATATCAAATCAAAAGATTGTTAATTGCATAAAACGAGACAAAAAGACACTGATAAAAGTACAATATGTATTTGAGTATTCTTATGAAAATAACAATCTCGTTCATGCTTCGTATTCTGAAAACTTCAATAAGATACAAAAATGCAAGTCCTCCTAAAGTCCCTTTACAACATGTTTGAACCTTGATCCATTGTTTCCACAAAAGTAAATTAAGAAGTGCAGAAGTGATATCTTCTTAAATCTAATTTGGTACAATTTGAGAACCCTTTCTAAAATGACATGAAAGGGTATTTATAGAAAAAAATAAACGAACTGTTCGTAAAAATTGCTTCAAGTGGTTGGAACAATCTTTTCCCTAAAACATGGGATTTTACGTTAAAAATAAAAATGCGATATCCTTTGAAAATATGCATTCCATCTATGATTCCTCTTGTGGCCTTAATTGACAGATCTCAAGCAAAGTTTGGATTTCTGGTGGATGACTCATCCTTGCATGCAACTGTCCTATGTAAACCGCATCCGAGAGTTCTAGCATCATGCGATCGGTTGTGTCGGGAAGACATTTGATGATCATTTGTTGGATGTGTGGTTTGACTAAAAAGAACCAATATGTATCCCAATTGATGCTTTTCAATTTTTTGAGTTGTTCTTCCCTGGTATTCAAATCATACTTCCACTGTTTTTATAACAATTTTGATTTTGGAAGGTTTTCTGGGGGACACTCAAAAATCAAACTAGCGTTGTGTAAATTATCATTAATCAAGTCAACGATATTATTCATTACTACTCTGGCCCTTGAAGTTGCTCTTTTTGCTTTGATCAATTGTGTCTCCCATTCTGCAAATAATATTTCCTTATGAGATTCTTAAATTGTAAGAAATTGAGCAGCCCTTCCCTATATTGTGCTTTGCCAAGAGATATAACTTGTAATTTTGTCATCCGCTTCCTCGAATTCCAACCTAGAATTGACCACTTAATCTATTAATGCATTGGTTTTGATACATAAGGGATGAATAAGAGATATCCTTTGGCAGAGTTGGGTTAGCTGTTGAGACAAGAAATAAATTATTTCTAAGGCTTCCTTTATGAACTCCTCAACCTTGGGATTGTCTTTGAATTGCTGCATTGAAAGTTGTAGTTGCTTTATTTCCTCATCCTTAGATTTTTTCGTTTCATTATGTGTCAATTTTAGATGTTCGAATTCTTGAGATAGCTGTTGTTGTCTTTCAATGGCCTATTGATCAATCCTATACCTTTCCACCAACAGTTGTTCCTCAAGTTGTTTAATCCTTTGATATTTTTCCTTGACTAACTAATTAACTTCAGTTGCTTTATCTATCGTGGAAATTATATATGCTCTTGCAAACTGAGATAATTTGGTCAAGTCTTCAAAGGGATTGACCTCTGAGTCCTTCCAGATGATGTTCATGGATTCATTCTGAGGGACTGATGTTGATGCTTGATCTATCTTTCTCCTTTTCCTTTGCCTTTTGACCACAGCTCTGTGTTTAGGACTATAGAACACATCGAGAGGTGGAATTTCCTCAATACTTCGTATAATTTATGATGAAGGATGCTTAGGGATTATCTCATGCTATTTTAGGATTGAATCCTTACTGGATGGTCTTTCAATCACAGGATCATGACTCATAGGCTGTTGTAATAAGGAAGATCACGGTGTGATAACAATGTGTGTATCACTTTTACTTTTGATCTGTTGATCAAACTGTTCCCACTTCTCTGAACAATATTGGATCAATGTGAATATTTGTGCCCAACTACTCACTAGCTTTGTCGCTTGTCTCGGCTGCACTGGAAGTTTTCCCTATATCCTACTCTATGTTTTGCTCTGTTTGCAGAATGACTGGTGTAGTATTCAACAAGTCCAGTGGTACTGTCTAAAGTCTTTGTGTCTGGTACTGAATGAACTGATCCATTTTTCCTGATCCTAGCTTGATTTTTGCCAGGTGACTTACTTGAGTAAATGCCTCTGCTGATGTGAATAAATCATCGAATTCATCATCTTCATGGATGAAGGGTTTGATTTTTACTTGAGTAGTAAAATTGAAAGCAACTTTATTTGGGTCATACCGTCTTTTAGGAATGACAACGAGGTTCAAACTCTTGGTCCTCTTAGCTTCCTTTTGGGCATGTTTATAGTCATGCAATGAATAGATGCAACAATGAACAAGAAAGGCAGGCCATAACTGTTTTTTTTCTTCTTTGAGATTTTTCGTAAGCCCTTTTTCAACTGCCTGATAAGCTATTTCCCTGGCCAATAGTTTTCTGGGACATAAAGAGGAAGCACATGCGGGTCGGTAATGCTGCCATAAACCCAAATGTATGTGAAGAGATCTTCCCCAAACCAACTATCGATTGATGTTAAATCAATACCAGCCTCCTTGGACAGTCGAGGAGCTAGTTTATTAAAAATTGCTCGATGAATAGGTAAGATGAAGCCATGGAAATTTTATAGAAATGCTTCTTATACTAGGTCTTCCATAGGCTTTTATGATAAATATGGATGGGGATTTGGGTCCTGGATAGTCCATTTCCATCCCATAATGGGAAAATAGGAATTAAAACAGATAGTATCAACTATATAGGTGCTCATATAAAATGGGGGAACTATTCGAGTCAAAACAAATCTGTTTTTCCTATAGTCAAGTATTTGGACGGCCATTTTATCAGATAGGATATTGTCCCAATCCATCACAAAATAATTCAATGCTGCTTCTATTAATGGGACCATTTCAATGGAAAACTTAGCGGTGTTGGGGCTTCCAAACAATCTACACATTATTGCTGCAGCATAACAATATGGAGACGCTAGAGAGTCCACAGAGTACATACCAGATGATTCATGCTTGTGCTTGTTAGGGAAGTGTCTCCATTGTCTGATGGGGTCCGACTCTATTTGATTTTCCTACACAAAAGTCTCGAGGAACGATTTATCATAACACTTCTGGGGTTCTGGTAGATGATACATTTTCTTCAAGTCTTCAAGCTTGAAGGATCCAAACATTCTTCCATCAGCTGTGAAGAGCATCCTATCAGTTATATTAATGCTTTCAATTACCCATTTTACCATATCATTATATGGAAAAATCTTTGGGCGGGCTGCTATTCGGTGAATAAAAGAGTCTGCTAAATCACCCAGTGTGTTTTCTGACTCTGTTGGCCCATCGGCTGTTGCATGTCCCTCTGTTACCTTTGGATTTTATTTTTCCAGCAAATCATATATGCCTTCCCATGATATTTTCCGACAATATTGACAGGTAGCATCCGAAATCAACACAGTCTTTTCCAGTCCTTCCGCCACTACAGGGGAAGCCTTCGTCTTTCGAGATTTCTTTGGCATTTTGGCTAGCTACATTCTTCCAGATTCAAACTATAAAATGACACAGAAGACAGCAATAGGATAAGAATTTCTAAGAAGTTAAGGCTTGTAACAATAGTACAGAGATTAGTACAGACGGAAATCAGAGAAGGAGGAGTTGATGCGAAAGATTTCGTATTTGATATCAACACGAAGAATGAAATCTTGAAGGACGAAAGTCGTAACTGTTCTTAATTTTTTACTATAACCAACGATGCAAAACTTTAATGTGCAATGAATAGATTGCATCGCAAATTTTCAGAGGCCTTATTAAGATGTGTTCCATAAACTCTCCATTTTTTCGATGAGCGATTTCAATATTTTATTTAATATTTAAAGCGCAAATCGCAAATCCTGAATCAGGAGTTATAAGTGCCATGTTCTAAGAATCTTTCGAAATTTCACGATTGTGATAAGTGATGACCTGGTGTATTCCTCATTTAACTCGCTCAGATCATGTTTTCACTTTATTACTACATAATCACTTAATTGTTATCAACATCGCACCGCATGTCCCTGAGGTGAGCTTTACTTGTTTCTGATGGGAATGCGATATGCGATGGATGCATATCGCATCACAAGTTTCCAAATGTATAGTTTCTTTGGTTTTCGGGATATGCATCGCATCGCAAAATTTCCATGGACCGTTAAAGAATTTGATTCAGGATCGGCAATATGCGATATACGATAGTCTTATCGCATCACATGTTTGGCAAAGGATTGATTTAAAAAGATTTATGATTAAAACTTTTCGTTAACTTCACATTACAACATGAATATTTGGATTGCATTTTCCTTAGCCTCAAATTAATGCGATTTGTGATGTGTGATTTTTTATAAAGTTTTTTGAATCACTTTTTATTTAAAAGCAAGAAACAAAGAAATTTATTTCTATGTAAAGGTTATATTTCTTTTTACAATCTAAAGGGACCCTATTTCTTATTTAACATCTTAGAACAAGATTAAGAACAAATTAAAATGGAGGGGTTGTTGTATAGCACAACAACTGGTGATTCACTGAAAGAACTAGTTATCTCTGAATAAAATGATGAAACTCTAACACTTTCTCAAGTACAAAAAATTGAGGAAAAGGGAACTATCTTGAAATTAGATAAATAAAATTACGTTGAATAAGAAAAATTGATCAATTTTTCCATTTCTTTTACAAACCCTTATCATAAATGAAAACATTTTTTGGTTTCTTCAAGCCTTGATTGGTTGTTAAAGATAAATTAGGGGGCCCTTCCAACTTAGCTTTTGAATTTACTCATTTTTCGTAGGTAGTGCCATTGTTGCCAGCAAACGTTTATAGTCTCAACAGGGTTACCTTTTGTTAAGTTTAGGTATGTTCTATGCAGAGCAATTTATTTAAATTTTCACAGTTAGCAATCACATCAGCATTACATTAAACTGCAGATAGAACATAAATATAAAACGCAGAAGACAAGCCAAGACAAGAGGACACAAAATATGGCGCAAGCCAGGGACAAACCCCACAATGTGTGGGGAAACCCTTTGATCAA
>APFE030229956.1:21793-46656 GCA_000404065.3 Pinus taeda
GGGATGTGAAGGGTTTTACATTGTTTCTCAACAATAAATAGGCCTTCGAGCCTCATTGTAACACAGCTCAGAACAGTTCAGAGGCATGTAGCCGCCACATCTCTTCTCAGAGATAAGCTACCATCGCCCTAGCTAGTTTATTTACATTTCCGGTTGTAAGCATATTTCAATATTCTCCATTAATGAAATAAAGTATTATTTCCGCTGCATCTTTGTGTATATGGTTATATTTGTAACTTGATGCGTTCCTGTTTAAATCCGGATCAAACCTTATGATGTACATTTTGACCAAATAATTGCTAGGGGCAAGTATTCCAAATGGATAGTTATCCTGCAAGAATTTGACTTGGAATTTGAAAAATCTAAGGCAAAGAAATATTTGGCTTTTGCAAAACTGATGTGTGATTTCCCTCGTACTAATACTGAAACTGTGGCGGAAGAACCCATTGCAGATGAATCATTGTTTCTTATCAGTACTCTTGATCCATCGTATGGAGATATAATTGTCTATCTCCAAACCCAATCTTTTCGGCCTGAAATCTCACGATCTCAACAAAGGAAAATACGTTTCCTATCCCAACAAGTTATTGGAGATACACTCTATCGTCGTGGGGCGAATTCTGTTTTCCGATGTTGTATAACTCATGAAGAAGCTGAAAAGGTTCTAAATGACTATCACTCTGGAGCATGTGGCGGTCATATGTCTGGGTATGCCACAGCCCAAAAGATATTGCATGCTGGTTATTTATGGCCATCCTTATTTAAAGAATGTATCAATGCAGTCCGGAAATGCCACAATTGCCAAATTTTTTATCGTAAGATGTGTGCTCCACCTGTTCCTCTCCACCCTATAATTGTCATCAGTCCTTTCGCAAAATGGGGTATCGACTTTATTACATGTAACCCTCACTCAGTCGGGGGGGCATGTGAATATCATCCTTGCGGTAGATTATTTTACCAAGTGGGCCGAGGCGATGCCTACATTCTTGGCAGACGGCAAAACTGCTGCAATTTTCATTTTCATTCATATAATTGCTAGATCCGGTGTTCCTCAAGCTATTATTACTGATCATGGAAGTCACTTTTGAAACATCATGATGACTAAACTAACAGATCAACTTGGCCTACGTCACGATAGTTCTACTCCATATTACCCATAGGCTAATGGTTTGGTTGAAGCAATCAATAAAGTTCTAGTCACTATGATCCAATGAATCATTGGTATTCATCGATCAAATTGGCATAACATGTTATTTTCAGCACTTTGGGCATACCGAACCTTAGTCAAAACATCAACTGGTTTCACTCATTTTCAGCTAGTTTACAGGTTGGAAGCAGTGTTACCCATTGCATGCGAAATTCTGTCATTGCAAATAGCCATAGAATTACTCCCAGCCACTTCCGAAGAGGAGAAACGTTTGTTGTACTTAGCTCAGCTAGATGAGAATTGACGTGATGTTGCGTTAGCAATCGAGACTCATGCAAAACGAATAAAAGCTCAGTACGACCAAAATGTTACACCTCGTAATTTTTCAGAACGAGACTTAGTTTTACTATACGATCAAGCAAACGATAAGCTAGGGGCTGGAAAATTTGTACCCATGTGGCATGGTCCTTTTGTTGTTAAGCGAAAGCTGGCAAAAGGGGCCTATGAATTAGTACATTTTGACGGTGTCTCTTTAGGTAGACCCAGAAATGGGCTTTATCTGAAAAGATATTATGCTTAAAGTTTGGTGTGGAGATTTTTGTTAGAATAGTTTCTTTCTAGTTGGTGTGTTTTAGATTAGAAAGTGTGTCTAGTTTAGAGAGTGTTTATATCATTATTCCTGCTTATCTTGATTTTACTCTTGATATTGCAGATGTCGACGTCTCTTCAAACATACATTGGTTTTGCTGATGGTGCTTGTCGTAGTACACAGAACATTTCTTCCGCAGCTTGGGTTATCTATTCACCCTCTGATGAGTTAGTATCTATGCATGGGGTAAGCCTCGGTCAAACAGCGAATAACATTGCAGAATATAGTGTAGTGATTGAGTTATTATCTGAATCCATCTCATTTGGGATTCGGAGTTTGATTGTTAGGTTATATTCTGAACTCATTATATTACAGCTTAATAGAGTTTATGCCATCAGAAATCCAGTGTTATTAAGATTATTTTTTAGAGTTCGTCTCTTGGAACGTGAATTTAACTACATTGAATATCAGCATATTCCAAGATATTTAAATATATTAGCAGATGCAGTTGCTTCTCGAATGTTAAATAGACATTTGCAATAATCAAGACAGTAAATTTAAAAACATTCCATAAACACGTTATACAAGATAGCCAGTAATAGTGATATATCATAGCATAGAAGTGTGTCAAATATACATCGTCTTCGATCATAGGTTGAAAAACACCTTAAGATCGGAAAAATGATAGTACAAAAAGATATAAAATGTCGTATGAGTCTACAGAGGCGATCATCCTATCCCTGATGATGATCACAATAAGAAACCATTGCTCGGGCCACCCTACAAAGGAACCTCCTAAAAGGTCCTGGGACCCCAACCACATAGTGTTGTAACCTAAGTGGAATATCATCTATACTAGTCTCTGGAATATCTGCTATCAAACGCTCTAGATGATGCTCCGGTTCAGTCAGGGTCTCTATGGATTGGTCCTGTGGGGCCGGTACTATTGCAGTTGGGTGTCTCCTCTCATAGCGCTGGAGAGCAGCTGGTCGTCGTGGACCTACATCTGCATTTAAAACTTTTTACTATCAATTTTGGATGATTTAAAAACAAAAACAAAAACAAAAAAATAGTTAAAATTTTAGAAAATGTTGAAAATGATTTTACCTAAATCATCCCATTACTCTCCTGGTGGAAGAGCCATGTCCGGATCACGACGACAATCCATCCCAGCATATGGAAAGTCCTGAATCACGAAAAATTGGTTCCTCAACCAACGAAAATACTCAGGTGGAAATCAGACAACCTCTGTACCCTCCTCAGGATGACAGGCCATCACTACAACCCAGTGCATAATCCTAGGCTCTCGGGGAAGTCCAGCCTCAACAGAAAGCTGTTGTGGGACCAAGATAGGGACCCTCTCTAGGCCAAAGCTCAAAACCAAGAAACCATATCCAAAGTTTTTTAGTTGTTCGTTCTTTGCTCTAGTCATTTGGCCTTTTACATTCGCCAACACAGCCTCGCACCAGTTGAAGATGGTGCCTCGGTAACACTCTACTGCCATTCGCATTTGGAATCCGGTAGCTACATGTAATGTTGCCCTCCCGCATAGTCTGGTGATAGTAAATGCAATCACTTTAAGTTCAGGACGGGAGATAGTATTAATATCTATCCGTTTATCCTCAGTTTGGTCATTACAAAACTCTAGTCAGAGACTAGCAACAGACTGGCCACCTGGCCTAGTCCCGAATAGAGATTCGTTCACCTCTCTTAGGCAAACTAGTCAAGAAATAAATGTCCTCTAGCCCGATTTCGAGCCGGTGGCCACCAATTATGAAACACTAGTCCTGTGTGCTCCACCTATCTACCAACCATTGCAGAAAGTCTACCTGAGCCCTCACGCCGAGTATGGCCCAGAATTTAAATAGTCTACATGTTTTTAATACCTGTATTGTAGGTGGATGAATTAATGCGGCAAGATCCACATCTTCGTGCTCCCGTTCCCGCCAAATGAGCATTTTGTATATCCTACATTGCAAAAAAGGCAGATTAGAGTAATTTAGCTCAAAAATTTTGGGCGGAAATGGAAGAAATTGACATTTTAAAACTTATTTCGCGGGGTCTGCACCGGCTAGTTAGGGACAGTGCATCGGTCCGCACTCATCCTTAAGAGCAGGTGCGGGACCCCGACTTTTTCCTTTGTACGAAAAAGTCGAGGTCCGCAGGGGCCGCATGTTGCACCTGTGGACCCTCGCGAGTGGTTTTTTAAACAAAATTTTCTTTTTAAAATCAATTTTTAAAGCCCTAAAGTGAAAATTAAATGGTTGAAATGCAAGATAGGGATGATGTGGATTTCCTGGAGCTGATGGTTTTCGATTCCAACGGTCGGATTTCCCGCAATCTTCACAGGAAGTTTCTTACCAAAAACTCTTACTTTTCACTCTGAATTCAAACGGTAAAAATGAATTTACAAAAGCCCTTTTTATAAGCTTTTTTGAATAAATGAATTTTTAATTTGTTTATTTTTCACTTTAGAAAGGTAACTTTTGATGCATTTTTTATTTATTTTAAAAAGGTATGAGTAATGTTTTGAGTTTTTGTGAATAATATTGGATTTTTAGGAAGAATTGATCATTTTCAACAAAGAGCATACTTTTTCACTTTTTTGGACTCTTCCAAAAATGACGAAAAAATGAAACATAGGAGTCCTCTTTAAGCTCTTTTTTGACTCGTAAAATATGAAAAGATTGCCAAGTTTTTTCCTTTTAAAGTCATTAAAACGAAATTAAAAGTACGGTCCACTTACAACTCTTTCCTGACCGTATAAACATGAAAAGATTGCCGAACTTTTGTCGTTTCAAGTTCGATATTGGTTATAAAACAACGTGTTTTCGATCACTTTTTTATTATTTTCAGATTGAATGCACTAATTATGAAAAGTACTCCTTGATCGTAATGGTCAAGCGGTTCTCTCAAGTATCATTTTATACCTTTTCGGGCTTGGGGGGCACAAATTTACGAAAAAGGACAACCATGGAGTTTTCTTAAGTTTTTCTTCTGACTCCCTAAAATTGAAAAACACCGAGTTTTCCCTATACTGGACTCGTTAAAATTCAACAGTAAAGGACCTATTCAATTTTAAACAGGAACAGACCACTCCTTCTTAGGGTTCGAATTTTAAACTAAGTTGGACTCATCCAAAGGATGAGCTTATAATCAAGCAAATGTTATCCTCCTCAAGCTTGTCAAAAATAAAGAGGTACTTGCCGGAAATGGTGGGGGAAAAGAGAGAAAAATGAACCTGTTTGTTATACTTTGTGTTTAGAAAAACAGTTAACCACTCTTGAACACGACACTTTTTGTTCACCTAGGTTGGGAAATCCTTTGCCTGACAGTTAATCAAACCATATTGAAAGTCTTCAGCCGGTTTCTGGGTATTAGCTTTGGGTCAATTGTCACCAAACCATCTGCAGTGTTGTTATATGTACAAGAGGTTAGTTCAAATAAACCATTCATTTGCAAAATATTTGTCATCCATCTTGACCATCCCTGAGTTAGTCCTTGCCAAATATATTTCTTCAAAACTTGATCTATGATTTCGTGTTGTGGGCTTACCTACGATGGATCGCTTTCTATCGACTCCAACTCATTATCTAGGAAGATGATCTATATATTTCTTCAAAACTTGATCTATGATTTCGTGTTGTGGGCTTACCTACGATGGATCGCTTTCTATCGACTCCAACTCATTATCTAGAAAGATGATCTAGAAATCGTCAGTACCTTGGAATCTACATGCCCTAATGGCAGGCTTCTCGCCTTTGACGACATGTTGCATCATTGACCTTCAATCAAAGGATTCTGTGACGTGTTCGACATCGACTCATTTATTCACATTTCATGGATTGTACTGAGTACTTTGAGGGCCATTGACATTATTGGTGGTTTCTCTCACACTTGTTAATAGTTCACATCATTGACTGGTAATCAAGTGGTTTCTACCATGTTTGACTTCGACACATTCATTCACATGGATAGAATCATACTAGTTCGGGAAATAGAAATCAAGACCCTGGATCTAGTTTCCACCATCCAGGCTGTGAGGAATTTTGTTATTCATTATACAGTAGACTATTCATAAACGGATGGCTGCGTCCATACTGTGTCTACATATGTCTATACTTTTAATGTATTACAAAATCATTCCTGTATCAGAGCAGTTTAGATAGTTTTCTAGTAAGTTTTAATCTAAGTATGGGAATGCCTACCTCAGCGATGATATGTTCATATATATGTATTTTGAATCAAATGTTTTTACAGGTTCCGACCAAAGTGTCCACAGGAAGATCCTTGAAATGATAAAGTACTTCACTCTTCTTAGATGACAAAAGCTATCCTCATCTATTACAGACTTTGCACTTTAGGGGGCAATCTGTTGCACAAAAATTGTCACCTTGACATTCTGCAATTTGTGTGAGTCTATCACAACTCATACCTTCCTCCTTTGCAAGTCTTAAACCTCAGTTCTTCATATCAAGCCTTGAAAATAAGAGAAAGACCTTAAAAATCTCTAAAACTCTGGTTCCTCACTTTCTCCTAGCATTACCTGCGGTCCCGCACCTAATGGTCATGTCCCCTGCGCACCTGACTGCTCTGTCTCTGTGTTATGGGTGCGGACCCCTGTAAAAGTTGAAAAGGCGCAAGTACATTCTTAAAAACTCACTTTGAGTCATTTCTGGAAGCTTCTAGAGAGAATCTTGAGGTGGCAAGTTCGCTCCTTAAAGGTTCATGCATCCCATACCTTAAGGAGCTAACCCCTTTATGTGAGGAGCTTATCCCTTTGAAGGAGGACTCTATCCCTTCATAGGTGGACCTGTAACCTCCTTCCTTTGCACTATAAAATGAAGCATTGGGCTGGTTACTAAGGAGGTTGAAAGTTGAATATTTTTGAGGTGAAATGCTATTGGAACTTAATCTTCCTAATTGAGTTTTTGAGAGGAGAGATTACATAACTTTTTTATCTCATTTGGAAGAGAGTGAGGCTTGTCAAAGTAGAGGAGATTCCTATTTGGACCCTGGGAAGAGCTTGTACAGCATCAAGGCACCAAAGGTTGTAAAGTTCTTCTATTTCAAAGTTAATACAATCAAGTTTATTTTTCTCAATAAGCTGTGTTTTATGGTTTATTTCATGGAT
Source organism: Pinus taeda (assembly GCA_000404065.3). Lineage (NCBI taxonomy): Eukaryota > Viridiplantae > Streptophyta > Pinopsida > Pinales > Pinaceae > Pinus > Pinus taeda. Next base: position 28,664 of record APFE030229956.1, read on the forward strand.
TCCTTAATCACCATGATGAACATGATTTATTATATTAGCTATGCAGGTGTTATTTGATGTGTGCTTGTTTGTAATTGCAGGTTCCTAAAAGGAAACTCTTTCAGACGGTTGGAGCATGGCTGCCACAAATTAGCGTTGGACTTAAGGTGGGGTCTAAACACCTCTTTAGTTTATTAGTAAATCGCAATATGTTTAGAGAAAGGTAGATTTTCTTGTCCTGCTTGTTGCTAGATATCTGTTGATACTAGGGAGATCGACCTTGTCCGTAAGATCAATTTATCCAGCCAACAGTGTCCTATCCGTTATCTGTTAGTCATCTGCCATTGTTGTTCTATCTTCTGCCATTAATGAACATCTTTCCATTCAGCAATGGGCTTCCCTTAACGGTAAACTTATCCTGGTTATAAATAATTCCCTCACCCCCATTACGCCATTTATTTTCCATAATTCATCTTATATACCGATTCATTGTTTCATACAATCACTTTTCCAGTTTTTATTCAACGCCACTGTCAAGCTTACAAACATAACACATCACCTTGAGGTATTTGTATCCCTATTTTATATTATCTTTTCATTTGCAATTATGTAATCATGGATCCTAAGAGAAAAGATTAGCCATTTTCCAGTTCATCTTCATTACAAGAAAACCCAAAGGCCTTTGATGCCTTAGACCCAGATCACATTCCATTGGTTGATCAGTTCCTCAAAATCACAGATATAAAGTGCGAATTCGACATGTTCGAATTGCACAATTGGCTAAAACAGACCTATATTGACTCTAAAGACAAAATCAATCTATGGGAATCCCTTTTGCCCCTGTATATGTTTCCTCAAACCCATTATTTTCTTGATCTAGTCATGTGGTGCCAAGCTAAGTATAACCCTTTGCAGAGAACTGTGGTAGCTCAGAATGGAGACATTTTGATATCTATCACTCCAAAAATTATCATCCAGATGCTTCTGATCCCTGAAAATAATTCCCTTAGCTATTTCTCCACTTTTGTTTTAATGGACCTATATCATAAGCTTACTTTCCATAAAAGAGCTTAGATCTTTAAGATCTTTCTCCCAGAAGATGTTGAACTTCTTAAAAAGAATCCTCCCTATCCAGCATCCATGTTCCCTGAGAGAGTTAAACACATCATTTCCCTAGTTTCCTGCTTGTTAGGCTACCAAACAGATCAATGGGTAGATGAATCTATCCTAGGTTATCTATCCATTTTCTCTAAAGAAAACGAACCTGCCTTCATGTATAATTACAGTCAATTTTTGGTTGAGACTATGCATGACCAACTGATGAAAATCAGTATTGAATGCGTGTTTAAATATTCCTTTGTACTACTACATATGATTATTTTTCAGCAGGGAGATAGGTTACCTATTGTTCTACACAAGCAGGATGATCAACAAGTGAATCAAGCAGTCACACAGTGGACCTCATTGATCAGAAGGAACTCAACTGAGTTCAAATTTTCAGACTTCATTGATTGTTTCATTCATCTAGTTCCACAACTTCTCATCAACTAGAATAAGCCTGCGATAAATCCAGAAATCAAAAGGATCTTGTACCTCAATGATCAAGTTAGAACATGAGACTAGTATCTTTACCATAATTATAGAGAGATTAGAGTATATGGCTGTGAATTAGCTCCATATAAATTGCCCAAATATGTTCCAATGAGAATTTTCTCTCTGGAATATATTAGGCAAATGATTAATATGGATGAACTTCATTTCATTTCAGGGAAGAGGAAATCTCAGTTTAAGATCAAGTCATAAGTAGGATCATTCATTTGTAATACAAGATCAGCAGGTATTGAAGCAGATGCAACCTCAAACAGATGGGTTTTCAACCCAGTTTCACCTAGTCTTATGACCCATTTAGTATTGTTTCCAACTTAAGGGTGGAACTCAAAACCACTCCTTACAATCATACACCAAGACCAAATATTGAGAAGTACATGAATCAAGAACAGTGGGTGGAGAACACACTTCAAGAAGTAGAAGAACAGATTTTACCTCCTTCTACTCTCCAAACTCCTACTTCTCAAACCAAGCAGGACAAGAGGCCCAGAGAAGGATCTTCATCATCAGCCATAGGTGAAAAGGAATTCATTCATTATCATAAGAAATCAAGGACTGACTCCAAGGGAACTACTACTACTCATGGTCAGAAGGAGCCTATAATCATCAATTTAGATGATTCACAGGTTTCTACAGGGACAGAAGAAGATGCAATCGCTAATCCATCTTCCTCTTCAGTTTCGCAGAATTTATTGGAGATCACTTAGTCTCTAGGAGCAAGTGAGCATGAGGAGTCAAACATGTTCACTAATTTATTTGAAATTAAGCAGAAGAATGAATCTTTAAAGGCAAATGCATATGCTCAGTTTTGGAAACAGACATCTACTTCACAACACAGGTTGTTGATAACTTTCGATAGTGAGAAAGGTAGGATGCAAATGAAATTCCTTTAAGCACAAGTTCCTTTTCCAAAGGCTTCTTCAGATTATAGGAAGATTGTATTTTCTTTTGATGCGAACCATATACATCTAATCGATCAAATTGATATGTATAGGGAGTCTGGTGAGATGCTTTTCTCTACCATGACCAACATATTATGGCATTAAAAAAAATGTACAGACAGAATTGAAGATAGAAAAGATATCCTCTTTGGCAAAGGATAACAGGGTCAAAACATTAGAAGACTTAGTGATTAAAATTGGGTATGATCCCACTGATGTTAAAGTTGCAGAAGACATTATTAGAAAGAATAATGCATACATTTTTGCATTAAGGAAACATCTCAAACTACCTTCTACAGAGGATCCTCAAACAAAGGAGATAGCAGAAAGTGAACAACACAAAGAAGAGATGCTCAAGCTGATCATTCAGAAAAATGTACAGATAAAGACAATGGAAGAGCAAATTGAGATATTACTTAAATAAAAATAGCAATCTACTCAACTAGCCAGATCTCCAATTACAGCTATACCTATTATAGTGTCAAGGATAGCAGGGGAATCGACATCAGCAATAACAGAAACTACATCAACAACAAGAGATTTGAACAAAGTCTTACAGAAGTTGACTCACCAGAAACAAGAAAATGAAAGGCTTCACAAGAAATTTAAGAGTCTAGAGACTCAAAAGATTAAAAATGACAGTATTTATGTTGAAGAGATGTTGAAGACCCACAGACTGACTAGAAGAATAGAGCAGTTGGAAAGTGAGTCATTAATGGCTCAGACCTTGGCCTAAGATAAGTAAAACATTTGGGCAGATAACAGTCAGGCCATAACTGAAGTATGGCCCTCCACACATATCATTTTTTAGCAGGAAGAACTTATAAACATATGTCAGATAGTTATTGAAGAAGTTAAAGAACTTTTTAAAGATAAACCAAGTGAAGCCACTGACATGATCAAAGTTCTTAATTCAAAAACTAGGGCCGAGTTGGAGCAGATTCAGATTCTTGAAAGAACAGAAACCATTCCAGAGATTAAGAAGGTTTTGTAGAAAAATAACCTCATGACCCAGTTGGAGACCAAGTGCCAAGCCTTGAACACTGTTGTTCAAAGGTTTCATTTTAGATTTAACTTACTCAATTAGAGAGGACTGCCAAGATTAGTGGCACCAAATGACAGGTTGATGAGTGTGGAGGAATATTGTCAAAAGCTTTATACAATAGCAACTGATAAAGCTTGTTTTGCAGGTGTAAAGGATAATCTTACCGGGAAACAAATGTTAGAGGCTTTAGATTTTGATTTGACAATTAAGCATGAGATTAAACACATTTTTGTAAATAAGCCCACTTTTGAAAAGTACACCGGAGTTGATGAAGTTTACAGGAAATTAGTAAATCTTTCTATACCAATTCAAGACAGGTGGGATTTCTTATGTGAAACTACCGAGTAACTTTCATCATCAACTGACAAACAACTACGTAGCACTTTTTGGGGCCCAGATCATCAACAAATTCCTGAAAGATAGTGCGAGCACTTAGCAGTTTTAAAATTCCTATAGTTTTGTACTATTTTTGTATTTTTGTTTTAAAAATATCTAGAAGAACTTTTATTTTGTATAAATAACTCCTCCTTCGAGTTATTAAGGTTTGAACCCTTGGATGAACTTTAAAACAAAATTGTAATCGAGTTGGAGATTGACTTCAAGTTAATGAAAGGATTTTGAATTTGCCTCTTATAGTTTGTCTCCTTATAAGTTTTTCTTATGTGCTTATTTCATTATCTCTTTCTTCATGTATTTATGCCTTTATGCATAAATATGGGTAAGATCATACTAAGTACCAGTGAACCTTAAATCGTGTGCGAAGTTATAAACAATAATTAGGGACTAGTTTATAAAACTATCTGTTATTATAAACTTCTCTATATCAATTAATTGTCACACCCATCTGCGTTAGATTAAATATATTTTGTTTTATAGGAAATGTTGTTTGCATGTATTCTTTTCTTATAACCAATCAAATATTTTGTCCGAATATTTAGCAAGTTATATTTCATCAACACTCTGTTATTCACCCATTTTAAATCAATTAACTATTTTAGACAAATAGACAGCCCTTTCATCCGACTTAGCAACTATTAAGGCTTAAGCACTTGCTTTCAAATTGTTCATAACATTGGTCATCCAAAAACTTTAAAAACAAAGAAAACATTTTAGATGCTCTTGCATGATTAACTGACCTAGAGTCATTTCAGAGGAAAACATTAGACTGGCGTCATTGCTGGGGACCAAAAATTGAACTATTTTCTCTGGGACAATGATTAAGAATTTTCTTTAAGGTAAATAAAGAAATTGTAGGTGAAAATATTTCACGTGACGACTCCACAAGACCAAGCTAGTTCCTTCAAAACATACCTGATCTCATTCTGATTCTCAAATTATTTCTCCTTTATCTGATCTAGAGATACTAGTGAGAGAAGCCTCGTTTAGAAGGAGACTTGAGGTTTCTGCTTCTTCCTCTGTATCACTACAACCTGAAGATATCTCAGCCTCTGATCCCTTTAGCACTGTTCCATCCCAATTAGATTTGGTTGATCTAACACCTAGGGTTTTAGAACTATTATATAAAGGAGTTGATTTGCACTCAACTCTCTTAGTCCAATCTTTGGAATCATAAAAACTCCCTGAAATATTTTTAGATTTACCCAAGTTAGAGGAAGAACTAGATGTACATTTACCAGAGCTAAAACCTATTGATTTTGTCTCCCCCACTCACTATACATTTCCATCTACTTCTGCCCAACCTCAGAAACTTTTTATGTATATTCAAACCCTTTGTTTGAAAATAAAGAACAAGTTGAAACAGAGGTTCAGAAGCTACTTATTAAAACACCTTTTAAAACTTTTAGGGATCCTCCACTTTCCCATCCTCCTCCTACTATTACACCTCCATCTTCACCCACAACTTCACCATCTTCCTCCTCATCCGCCACTATATCATCTCCTACCTCTTCTACTGAATCATATTCATCTTCAAATATGCCCTTTCAACCTATTATTCAAGCTAGTTATGCTGCCTTACATCTTGCTAAACAACTCAATAATTTTCCTGATGGGCATTTGAAACACCTACCAAGGTTTAATGGGGAAACTAGTTTGTCTGAAGAAGATCATCTAGCTTCCTTTTTAGATTTTGCTGATAATATGAACATAGAACATGAGGATGTATATATGCAATTATTTTTTCAATCTTTAGAGGGAAACATTAGGATTTGGTTTAGACGACTGAGAGATGGTTCAATTCATTCTTGGAATGAATTAACTACCATATTCAAGAATCAGTGGGGTGTTAAAAAGGATCCAGTTTACTATCTTACAGAATTTGAAGAGCTTAAAAGAAACCATGGCGAACCAGTGGTAGATTTCATTAAACGATTTAATAAACTTTACCATAAGATGCCTCCCTGGCTGTAAACCTCCAGTTACAGCAGCAAAAGTTAGGTTTTCCAAAGCCTTTGATGACGACTTTGCAGTCATGCTTAGGGAAAGCACATCCCCTACCTTACAGGACATACAAACTAGCGGTATAGAAGTTGAGGCTAATAGGTCAGCATCATCTAAACTCAAAGCCAATGCTAAAAGGCTGAAAGAAAAATGAAAGCTAAGGAAGAAGGATATTCCTCAAAAACCAAAAATGATGATCAAAAGATCGATGAGATTACATCATTACTTAGAAACCTTTCTAATAGGATTTCTAAGATAAAAATTCAGCCTAGAACGATACAAAAAACTGTTGCTAGAACTCAAACTCAATTTAGAAGATCCCCTCAAACTCAAATTTTGTAGAGATCGAATATTGATCAACAAATCCAACCCCTCATTGATGATTGATGACCAACAATGATATGACATTGGACCTTTAATTTCTGAAGATATAAATAATCTGGATCATTCATCTGTACAAAATGCTATTGTTTCTCACCCTTTAAATCAGTCTTCTAAATATCAAGAAGACTCTCAAATTTATAAATATCATGCCTTTTTTGAATTTTTAATTCCAGAATTGAATAGGAGATACGATCTAAGACCTAGGTCAGGGCCTGGTAGACCCCCAAAAAGTCCCACTATAAATGAACCTCGGATCAAATCTATCCAGACTCAGACAACAATCATTCAACCATTGAATCAAATAGTTGAAACAAGCCTAACTGATAAAACTGTTTTGACAACCTTCAATGTTGAAAGAGAACTAGAAAGAGTTAAAATACCAATTCCCCTATCTGAACTGTCAAAGAACCCAGGGTATTAAAACCAAGTTTCTAAATGGATTCAGTCATCCAGTGTTGATGCTGAAGGGGATGTGATAAGCCTGCAAGATGAAAAACCCTTAGTAATCTTTGGTCCTAGCTCAGACATGATTGATGAAAATGTACCACCTTTTTATATGACTCTGAAAATTCATGATTTCTTGTTATATAATTGTATGTTAGATTCAGCGGTTTCCCATAATCTGATGCCAAATGTAATCATGGACCAGCTGCAATTAGAAGTCACTAGAACTTATCATGATCTTTACGCTTTTAGCTCCAAGAAAATACCTTGTCTTGGCCTTATTAAAGATCTGGTGGTTACTTTAGCTCAGATCCCTGTCAAAAGTGTGGTTTTAGACATTGTAGTCACTGGCATCCCTCCCAAATTTGGCATGCTATTAAGAATATTTTGTTGTGCCAAATTAGGAGGAAGCCCACAAATGGAGATGTATTATGCCATTATTCTGGTATATAGGGGTGAGCATCTCAGATTATACAGAGAAGTCAAATTTATGAATATCGTTTGTAAATTTGATCAAGATAGGAATCATCCTATTTATGCAGTAGACCAAGACTTTAGGTGTTTTGAATTATCAGTTAATGATTCACAAAACACTCAGCTTACTATTGAAAACATTGTTGACAGGCCTAAAACCATCAAGACTGATATTTGGAAATTGTACTTTGATGGTTCTTGCTCAAAGGAAGGAACTTCAGCTGGAATTGTATTAATTTCACTAGATAAAGAAAATATTACCCAGTCATATAAGCTTGAATTCGATGTAACTAATAATGTAGCAGAGTATGAAGCTTTTCTGCTAGGATTGGAGTTAGCAAGAAATCTTAAGGTGCAAAATTAAGTGCATACAGTGATTCTGCACTTATTGTCAAACAAGTTAGGAATCGGTGTCAAACTAAGCACCCCAGACTAAGATCTTATAGGAATGAGATTTGGGATTCAATTGAAAATTTATTTTCAGCATTCAATATCACTGTTATTCCTAGAGATCAAAACATGCATGCAGATTCCTTAGTTTTTTTTGCTAGTTCTTTTAAATTTCCTGATCAAATGCTTGTCCAGTATCAAATTCAAGTCAAGTATAGACCATTTAACCCTGACAATCTTAAGCACTGGCAAATCTTTGATGATGACGAGTAGCTAAAATCCGCTTTGCAAGTCATTGATGAATTCTCAAACCTGCAAGTTGAGGAAGAAGAACTTGATAATCCTGAAGATTACAATGAAGATCAAACACCACAATTTGAGTCAAAAATTGTTGATCATAGCATTATTCAATTATCTAACAATTTTATTCCAAAAGGGTTAATCCCTCTTGAGAAGCTCTTTGATCATAATGATGTTCCCAAAAATCCTCTGTCAAATTCGCTTGAGGAAAATATTGAAATATGTAACATTGGAAGTTCTGAAGAAATCAGAAATGTTAAAATTTCTACATCCCTATCAATGGAAGCCAAAGACAAATATTTAGCCCTCCTTAAATCCTACAAAGATGTTTTTGCCTAGTCTTATAATGAATTAAAAACATATGATACATCTCTTATTGAACATAAAATTCCATTAAAACTAGAGGCAAAACCTTTCAAGCAAAAATTGAGGAGAATTAATCATGTCCTTTTTCTTCTTATTAAAAAAGAACTCAAGAAGCTACTTGATGCTAAAATAATAGTTCCATTGAGATATTCTGATTGAGTAGCCAATCCAGTTCTAGTGAGAAAAAAGAATGGTGAAATTAGATTATGTGTGGATTTTAGGAATTTGAATAAATCTTCTCTGAAAGATAATTATCCATTACCTAAGATGGATCAATTACTTCAGAAAGTTTCAGGAGCTAATAGAATTTCCACGCTAGATGGTTTTTCTAGATATAATTAGATCATGGTTAGTCTAGAGGATAGAGAAAAAATTGCATTCACAACTCCTTGGGGCACATTCATGTATGCCCGGATGCCTTTTGGGTTAACTAACGTTGGAGCTACATTTCAACGAGCTACGGACTTAGCATTTGTGGGTAATACCAACAACTTTGTTGTTATTTATTTAGATGATTTGACTGTTTTTTCCAATTCTGACCAAAAGGATTTAAAGCATTTAAGAAAGGTTTTTGACAGATGTAGAAAATTTGGGATTTCCCTTAATCCTAAGAAGTCTTTGTTTGCACTCCAAGAAGAAAAATTGCTCGGCCACATCATTTCTAAAGAAGGAGTAGCCATTGATCCTAAAAGACTCTCAGCAATTCAGGCACTTATATTACCAAGGAATGAGAAGGAGATTCATCTTTCCTTGGCAAAATTAATTTTTTTAAGAAGGTTTATCCCTAATTATGCTGAAATAGTTAAGGACATAATTGATATGCTAAAAAAGAACCATGAAGTTAAATGGACTATTCCTGCAAGGTATGCATTTGATCAGATTAAAAAGGCCATTGCAGAAGCCCCCATTTTAGCTAGTCCAGATTACCCTGAACCATTTAATATATTTTATTTTGCCTCAGAAACTACCTTAGCTATCGTTCTTTCGCAAAAGAATAAAGATGGAGAGGACCAATTGTTGGCATTATGGCACAGGTTTGGAGCCATGGCACAGGTGTTGTCCTTGATGGAAACTCTCTTTGGTAACAGATCTCAGTTCAGGCTTTCAGAATGAAGGAAAAGACATATACGCAGGTTCATCTAGACGAAGACGCGTATACATGCGGGTTAGACATTACAAAGGCGTGTATGCGTATACATGCACTTTCACGAAAAGAAAAGCGCGTATATGTTGGAGAACTTACCTTTGGTCCATGGTAGTTAGTCCTTGGTATTTGAACCTATGGTTTTGGACCATGGTACCTCGTCAGAAGTGTTGATCCCAAGTATTGGGTCCGTGGTATTGGTTTCTTATGGTTTTGGACCTTGGTATTGTGGAAGGCCTAAGACTATAAAAGAGGAAGGAGATCATGTGGCAAAGTATGATCTGAATTATTATTGAATATCTGATAAAGTGCTAGATCTGGAATACTAGTAATGGGGTTATGGTGCAGATCAGGATCTGAATGAAGGAGGAACCTTAGCACAAAGAGAAGGATAAGTTCTATTGATGGGTCATAATCTTTAAGCTTGAATGATAGTATCTTTGTATGATTTTGGTCTATTATATGTGGCGCTTGCTTGATCTATAACATTGATAATCTGGGTTAATTAGTGTTTAAATATCTGAAGGAGCGAATTATCCTTTATAGATTTGTATGCAGGTTCAGTGAAGCAAAGGCGCGTATACATGCTGGTTCAGTGAATGAAAACAGCGTATACGCAAGTTGTATATGCAAGTTGTTCCAAACACAGAAGCGTATGCACGCTTGTTGCAGGTTATTGAAATAGCGTATATATTTTAAGTTGTGATCTAGCTGCCTCTGTTTATTGTTGTTGTGTTCTGGGTTCGGATTTTGGTGTGTGGTTTCTAGTACTGTGTTTTGGGTACAACTTTCAGAGAAGTATCTACTTGATTCAGATCTAATTGGTGAAAATAAGATTGGTTGATGGAGAAATTCTTGATGATTGATTGATGTTCATGGATCCAGTCTGAAAATTTATGAAACGTGGTCCCTATCAGAAAGAGAAGGTTGTAGCCTTCTGTAGGCCAGCACCTACGTACTAGTATCTTGGCTAGTGCAAGAGCTAAAGGGGGTTGTATCTCCCTTCCAGGAGAAGCTGGAGAACGAGAGAGGGTTGTAGCTTTCTGCAGGTTGCAGCCTGCGTACTGGTAAAGGACTGCACCAATACATTGTAAAAGATGTTTCTAATTAAAGAAAGATAGAGACGAATTGCAGCAGGTGGTTTTCACCCACATTGGGTTTCCACCTTATATCGTGTGTTCTTGTGTGATTGTCTTTCTGCTCTGTTCTACTGTCTCTGGTTACTGGTTATTTGATTCTGCATCACAGATTAACAATCATCATCAGAAAGATAAAGTAAATTAAAAGTTTCCTTTGTATACGCAAGTTTCTTTCTGCATAGTTGTGTATATACGCGAGTTTAACTAATTGAAGTAGCGTATACAAATTGTTTTTGAAAAGGAATATTAGACTTGATAATACTGATTCACCCCCCCTCTCAATATTATTTCCAACAAAGTTTTGGAAACTTTTGTGGAATCTTCTTTTCTTTCTTCTCTTGATTTCTCTTCATAGTTGTCTATTTGGGTAACCGCTTTTCCTTTATCCTGGGATGGTTTCGCATTCACCACCTTTGTACTTTCCACTACAAATTTCTTTATGTTTTGCACATTCGCCTTCATGCATTGCCATTCTGTCTTCCCTACCAGGAGAGCTTCATGTAGCAATGCCACTTGTTCTTTCAAAACTTTATTGCTTTATGCTAAAGATTTGTTTTTGTTATTATATCAATTTTATGCTCTCTTTCCTGCTCTTTAGCTTCTAAAACCTCCAACCTATGTTTTGCATTTAACAATTCTTTCACATAAAGATCAGATGACCAAGTGAGAGGTGTGGATGTATCATCAATGACTTTTCCTGTGGGCTTGTTTTTGCCATATGCTTGCAAAGGGGACCTGTTTGAATGCTTATTGCGAAGAGCCCGAATACTTTCCCTTTGAGACCGTCTTTTCCTTCTCTGCTTCCATTTTAGATGGGCTAACATTTGCTTTAAAATGCTCCGATACTGTTTGGCATTGACCCAAACCCAATTCCCAACTTTGGCGGATGAGGCAATTTTCACTTGTCCTAAATCATTTGTTTCCACAGGTTCTGATACAATACACCAAGATAACCTCCAAATGCAATACACCAAGATAAAAAAGAATGCCCAACAAAAATTATAGTAGTCTTACTAACCACAATATTTTTGAATTACGTAAAAATTTTGGCAATAAAAGCTTCAACTAAATCAAAAATTTTATCAAAGGCATCAATGTGGAGAAACTCTTTCCTGTTTTTTGATTTATAAATTAAAATTAAATCTGTGATAATAAAATCCAAAGCAATTTCTAAAGATGCTACCAAACGCATAACTATGCAAACAATGATGTGCATACCGTGTTCCATAATCCTAAACAATATTAATAATACAAAACAATATTAATTGAAATATAATATATCTATTTATTACTGTATGTTTATATGCGGGCAGAACAATAATATTAAATCAACCAACGGAATCTTTGTTAAAATACCAAGGACGTCCACATGAAGATGTCTATGCACATACAATGCAGCCAAAGCTTAGCAACATCTTTTTCCATGGACGAATTCATATAAATCATGATATTTTGGACAGAAATTGGCTGTGACAATATTGGTTTGCTCATGGCCCAACTAAAAATTTAAGCATAGTCATCTATTTCCTATAGAGACTTCTCATCTGACTGATTCTCCTTTATTTCCATGAATCCAGATCGAGTTCAAATATAGTGTTCACAACGTAGCAATAATTCAAATTGCTTTTCATAAAATAAGATTCATCTAGAGTCCAATTTAATAGAGGCAATGGATTATCACATCTGCCATCCTCAATCTATCACATTCAGAGTTGATGCTAGTATAGATTTGAAACATCAACTAGGAGGTGTGAATACTATCATGTATGTGCTTAATGACAGTTGAATCATAGGACGTTGGACTTATTTTCTGTGACCTTCCACAAGAAGCTTGTATTGGATCCTAATTGGAAAAAGAACACCAAATAGAGCATGCGAAGATGAAGGTAATTCATCAACAACGAACTGGTAGTGTGCTAATGATGCTTGAAGCTCCACCTACACTCATCATTGATTGAGTAGGTGAGAACAAAATGGGAATTATGTAGTTGATAAGAGAATGATACTCTTTTCACACACAGATTGGTTACCACTGGAACATTGGAGGTTCAAGAAATATGTGTCAATCTGTGAGAGCAATTCTTCAACATGGCAAAAAATTAGTAAACAAGTCACTTTTAGGCATGGACATTTCATACATACATTGGAGCTAAGTGTATAAGACAAAGCAACGCGAATGGTAAGTGCGAACAAGGAGGGCAGAAGAAAACTGAGTAACCATGATTGAAGAGATACATGATGATGTCAACAGTATTCAATTGTTGGCAACATCCACAAGGTCAAATTAGACATACCATTAGAGAGAAATGCCAGCTGCTCTAGACATGGATACCCTAGATTGAATCCATGGTATCTGATACATGAGACAACCCTGAGCAAACCGGAAATTGACAGAAGATCATATAATTCGGAAAGGAAAGCGTCTTACAACGTAAAGATGATATTAAAAAAGTGAAACTCTTATTTATGATAATAAAGAGACACACACTTTAATTTAAATCCTTGATCAGCCTTCTCTCTCCATATATATCACAAGGATTAAAACACTCTTTGAGTGATGTGGTTTCAAATTTTCTTCTTATATTTCTGCAATAAATATTGAGTAGTTTTAGAAGCTCCTTTTTCATTTTTCTAATAAAGAGATAAAATTCGAATTTCGGTTTTTATAAAAATAATCCTATGGTTGGTTTCACGTGTCTTCCGAAAAATGTGTATTATTATGTCGGAACTTTCACCAATCATTGATGCAGTACTAATAAGTGTAGCTTGTACAGATTAATTTACGTAAATGACATGTGTGTGGCCTACCGAACCGAAAGACAACACCATTTCTGGTGCCATTTTATTGTCAAACAGACAAAACAGATATATGTACCAAAAGCCTGCACTGGGAACGGATTCCACCTGCCATGGAGGGAGCAGCTTCTCCGGTATGTCTACCGCAGAAGAAAGAGAATGATACACTACTGCATGTGGTTGAATTATTCCCAACTTTCTTTGATTACACCAATCTATCATCAATTATCTCCTCATATATGCTGTGCCAATGAAAAGGGATTAGAAAGGAACGAGGGTGGGGAAGTTGTCTTCTCAACTGTCCAACAACTTTGTGAGAGTTGACGAAAGGATAAATTTTCAGCCACAGCATGGATAATCATGATAAACAAGTGTAAGTACCTAATCCTGGGCTGCAGTAAGTGTCCTCATCACAAACTTTCTGATTGCGTTGATTACAGGTAGTGGATTCTCTAAGTGTACAGCATGACCAGAATCATCGACCTCCAGCACTGTGATCTGTTGCGTTTGACTAGTCCCTTCTTCTTCATGTTTTGGTTGGTCAACTGTGCCATTTTCAATAAAATCCATGAACTTCTACACTGAACTGATTGTAATTCTCAATCAGTAGAGAAATGATTGGAACTTGCTAAGAGTCAAATTCTGCCATACCTTTACAATTACACATTTGCTGAGCAATTTTCTTGAATTTGCTATCCTTCTTTCCTACAATTACAAGAAGGGGCCTTTCACAACGACTCAATTCATGCCATAGAGACCTGACACATTTCAGTGCAACATACATTACTGTTATGAAGTGTTAATGAATCACAACAGTCCAATTCAAATAAAAAATAGTTCGACCATCAAATAATTATGTGGAGCATTTTTTGATTTCCATCTCTCTGATTCCTTCCCTTAACAGTTCTTCTGTAATTGTTGGTCCCCTTTAATATTTGTATTGTATCTTTGCTACAGCCAATTGCTCATCAAAGGATTAGCAGGGGGCAAAAAGATCTTACGGTTGGCGGCCAATGCTCAATGAAGTCAATGCCTTTGCTAATTCTTTGATGTTGTCATGTTTGAAGCGTTCTTGTCTTACTTTTTCGAAATATGGGTGAAGCCTTAAGCTGTATGGCATCATTAAAAGCACAAGTATCATGAGTTGGCCTTTATATAATAGAAATATGCGACTTTGTGCTTGTATTGGGGATGTATAATAAAATATAATGTGCATATAAAGATGCAGATGTTGAGGGAAAAGGAGATATCCTTTTCAGGGAATAACTTACACACCTTTCCCATGTTTCTCTTTTATACCACATTTCAACAAAAGAATGCAAACCCCCACTAAGAAGTGATTCCGCCAAAGCATCATCTTGGGCAGACCTGGTCATTCTCATGTAAGGGTCTTGCAGTCCTGGACTTCCAGATATAAGTGCAGCAGCAGCAATCTTTGTAACAAAGAGAAAAATGTCCAGTTAGGGAAGAACATGGCATAGAATAATTCATGAGGTTTAATCGTTTAAGGAAATTCGATATACAATCGGACTGAAAAAGAACATTAGGAAAATCATCAGATACCTGCTTATTGAACTTCATAGCCATGTACAATGCAATTCTTGCTCCCATTGAGTATCCAACAAGGACAACCTTTTCATGAGTAATTTGGCATATAAGGCCACAAAGAACTTTTGCAAGGACTTCTATTGAAAAATCTATGTCTCTTATTTTATCCTGGTCATCAATTGCAAAAGGTATGTTTTGTGCATTTCCATTCTTTTGGATGGTAGGACTTTTCTGCACATGTGTTTTTCCATGTCCCGGAAGATCAATTGAAATACATCTTGCAGAGATGGATAAAGCTTGCATAAGGGGAAGCCAATCGTTGCCAGTTCCAAGGAAACCATGGAGGAAGAGTACTGTCTTGTCCTGGATATTGCCCTTCAGCCACCAGAACATTCAATTAAATTATACATTAGACATAGAGTAAGGATGCCATCTTCACAGAATTAGATTGTCATTATGTGGAGTTTGAAAATAGTGTCTATTTTTCTAGAAAATATTTTAATTTTGTACCAGAACTACCTCTATTTCTGTACAACCATGACATTAACAATGACCTGGTTTGTCCCTCCAAAGAATCAAAAGGAAAATAACTCACATTTTGGTTGTTTATCCCAGTGTCCATTACATGAAAAGAGAAGCATGTCTCCTTGTAATTGACTGTAATTGTATACATGTTAATCTTAGCTTCAACACAGATCGGCTTGACAGTATCAGGATTAAATTCTATATTTTGAAGAATTGCTGTAGCATCATCGACATCCACTTCAATCCTGTCACACTTTGGATACACTTGGAATTGAAGTCTTTTTTTAATGACATCGTCACGAAGCCAACTATATGTTCCGAGACCATGGGAAACCACTATAGTCTCTTGTTTACCACTTTTTCTAACTGCTTCCAGATTTTTGTTGTCAATATAATGAGCAAACTGAGCATAGGCAGCCAAACTAACACTGCTTTCAAATGCTGCACTGACCACAGCCATCATCCCATGTTTTTGTGCCCACTTGGCTACAAGTGCTGCACGTTCAAAACCACCTAACTGACTTGGTTTAATAACCTGAAAAGACAAAAGTCTGTCTATTCACAACAATAAAATTGACAGATATTATAGTGGATGCAAGAGACAAAATTGGATTTGTTGTTTCTGTTTGCCATGTTCTTAACGATGATAAAACTATCAGTTTCCTTACAGTGGCAACAACTTTAGGATGTGCAAAGATGGAAAGCCTGTCAAGGGATTGGTCTGCAATGTCAGCAACAGTCTCATCCAGTGCTATGAATAGATTGCTTTCCTTACAGAACTTTAAAATGTCTTCTGGAAACTTCACAGGTTCCTGCAAGAGAACAAGACACATAAATCAATGGAATCAGCCAGCACAGGTAACACAAATAAAAAATCAACTCATTTTGTTCCCTAACGACAAAATACTACGTTTATTATACAGGAATGATATAGTATGCATTGTGTGAATTATTGAAATATTTCCAACATATAGGGCAACGTTATTCAGTTCACTAACATGCAGAGGCCATTCAGAGTTGTTGACTAAAATGTTTGAAGACAATTTGTGCACAACGTGAGATGATTATTCTGTTACAGGAGACAACTATATGTACAAAGATTTGGACATAACAACATAACTCCCAAAACTATACTAACATGTCCTAATCTCTAATAAATTTGATTAATCCACGTGCTTTATTTACTAGCCTAAAGTTACATTAACTTTATAAATAGGATAACCCACCTATGTTACAAACTTAACATTGGTCAGTATTCTGTCAACAGTCTAATGGATATGTTGAGAACCTCCAAAAGCCTGCTCTGCCACTTACTATGAAGTGCCCGAATTTAAATTTTTGTGTCCACTAAAAGTTGGGCCACTCTTCTAAACTGCAAGAAAATTAGTTGAACGCAGTACCAATATGATGATTATTAAGTACGTCCCTACTTAAAACATGATTGAGTGCAGGTAACTTTCCATATAGAAAACTGTATATGTAATACTCCTATGCATTGCATAAAGGGGCATTTTGTTAGGTATGTAACTATATTTACAAAATTAACATTGGTCATTATTGTGTCAACAGTCTAATTTATATGGTGAGAGGTTCCAAAACTCTGCTATGCCACTTGCTATAAAATGTCCAAATTTAAAATTCAAGAAAGGCAGATGCATAGGGTATCAAATTTCAATATGATGCAGTCTTAAGTGCAAACTTGCTTAAAGTATTATGAACTTTGCACTTTAAAAATGATAAGGGACCAATAATTACAGTCCAGTTATAGGGGGGAACCTCCTTTTATAATGAATACAATGTATAAGACAAGATTTGATGATCCTAGGACTAAGTCTCCTTACTATATATAGAGGAGAGAAACTGTATAATTATAAGAAAATAGGTCCATGAAAGATTCTCGCCTACATAACAATACAACAAGAGAAATGTAATCACTAAATATCTATGGCTTAATAAGGGGTTTTAGGGTTAACATGACACTTACATAGGGATTAACATGCCCCTACCCTTCAAACAAGTGTTGTCCTCAACACTTGACTATCTATGGGTGTTTTTGCATGAACAACATATCTTCCCATGTCACCTCTTCCACTGGTAGGTTTTTCCATTTGATGAGGTAATTAGTAATTGCTTGATTCCTCAACTACTTAATCCTTGTTTCCACGATTGATTTTGGTTCTAATATGATTTTCCCTTCTTCATTAATCTCTACTAAGAGAGTCTGGTTTTGTAGTACATTTTCCTATTGAATGTGGCCAATTATGCTTTTACTTTTCTTTTAAGCTGCATCAACCTAATGGCAGAAGTGTCCTCAGACACATAATTTTATTAATCAGAAAAAATAATTACATAATTGATTTTGCAAGAGTTTACACCCGAACACCCAAACACTCTTGCAATGAGCTATTTATAAGCTCCATGTCCTAACTACCTCTAATTATGGATCACTTATTAAATAACAAGTGTCCATTTACATGAAATGCTATTCAAACCAACTAGCTAACTAATCT